>PVJN01002245.1:0-105000 GCA_004026805.1 Lasiurus borealis | reverse complement strand
CAATGAAGGTTTTAAACATTCCTAAGACAAGGTCATGTCTTAGGACCCCAGCTGTAATTTGTGCAGTCTTAATGTGAGTTGCCATGGCAATGATTGTCTTAGCTTCATCCAAGGTAATGATATCCATTAAAATCATGATTTGATGTGCTAATTATATTTTTACCAGGTTTTTTTTTCATTTTTTAAGACTATTTTTGAGAGCAGTTGTAGGTTCAGAGCAAAACTGATAGGAAGGTACGGAGAGTTCCCATATACCTCCTGCTCCTACGCCGACATAGCTGCCCCACTGTCGGCGTTCCCACCAGAGTGGTACCTTTGCCACAACTGATGAAACTACCTTGACACATCCTTATCACTCAGAGTCCAGAGTCTGCATCAGGGTTTACACTCGGCTTCTATCGGTTTGGACAAATGTACCCAACATTACAGTATCATACAGTGTATTTTCACTCCCTTAAAAATCCTCTGTGCCCCACCTTGTCATCCCTCCCTTCCTCCAATTCTTCCCGACCACCCCTCATTTTTTACTATCTCCCTCATTTTGCCTTTTCCGGAATGCCATAAAGGTGGAACCACACAGGATGCAGCCTTCTAAGATGGGCTTCTATGCATCCAAGGCCCCGTTTTGTCTTTTCATGGATTGATGGTTCATTTCCTTTTAGCTGAATAATGCCCCATTGTTTGGATGTAGCACAGTGTACCTAGTTATTCTTCACCTACTGAAGGACATCTGGCTTCCTCGTTTTGGCAATGATGAAGAAAGCTGCTAGAAATTTGGCCGTGCAGGTTTTTGTACGGACACAGTTTTTTAGCGCCTTTGGATAAATCCTAACAAGCGTGATTGCTGAATTAATGGTTAACAGTACTATGTTTATTGCATGTAAGGAACTGCCAAACTCTCTTCCAAAGGGGCTGCAACATTTTGCACTCCCACCAGCAAGGAATGAGAGTTTGGTGATGTCACTGTCCTGATTGTCAGCTATTCTAACAGGTGTGTAGTGGTATCTTGTTTGCTGTTTCACATTTTTCTGTTTTAAATAATAAATTCCTCGCCCATGAAAAGCATCTAGCATGCTACCGTTTGGGAGACAACTCTCCTTGTTGACATGCAGGCTCTTCCTAAAGCGAGTAAGTCTTCCAAGATTTTAAGGCTGAACATGAGACAGAGGATGTTGAAGAGTACCCAAGCCATCCTCCCAGTCACTGCTTGAGTCAGCGCTCAGTATTCCCTGCACAGTCAGCCTGTGTTTGAACCTCCATCAACAGGAAGCTCACTGCCCCCAAGCTTCAGACAGCTCTATTAGGATAGTCTTTTGTATTCTCAGCTGAAATCGATGTGTGTCAACACAGAAATCAATGGACTGCGAGAAAAACTCATTCATTCACCTCTGCCCACTGCTGACCATCTAGAAAAAAGAGGATATCATCAGCAATAAAAACAATGAAGAGAAGCCAAAAATCAATGTGTCTCCCATCGCAACGGGGTTCCACTGAAATAATTCCACTGAAGTAATTCAGTGTTTTCTCAACTGACTCAGAAGACTACGAGATTGTGCAGTTGCTTCTTTTCCTTCTTCCACTCTCTTAAAAAAAAATCCCTTTGAGCTGTCTTCCCAGTGAAAGTTAATTGTAACTTGGCTGCAAACCATCACTTTGTGAGTCCTGTTATTTTGGGAACTCCAAAAGAAGGCCAGGAAGGTCACAATACTGGGACAATCTTTAAGGGATTTGGGGGGGGGAGTTTGAGGGACCCCCTGGAAGGAGGAAAGGGGTTCTATTTCTAGTTGCCTCTCCATTGCTTTCTGTCCTTTGATCAAAAGAAAAGGCTGCTTTCTAAGGGTGGGCTGAAATTTTCAAGATCTAGTAAAAAGGTAGGAAAATTCCTTGGCAAGTGGAATGGGGAAACTGAGGCAAATGAGTGATTCAAATTGGCCTCATCTAGCACCTTGACTCACCTGCCTCCTTCTCCCTTGTAGGACCTTTCCCTTAAGCCAGTGGTCGGCAAACTCATTAATCAACAAAGTGGAAAACATAGCTCCGCCAAACCTAGTCGCAGTTTGTGACCACTGCCTTAAGCCATTAAGGAGGTTCCAAAGAGCAAATCAAATAATCTTAGGAACAAAGACCCAGAGACAGAATTTTGGTCACACTAGAGATAACATCTAGGCCTTAATTGTGTTTCGGCTCCAGGCCCAGAAAAGCATCAAAACCTGATGAAGCAATCAATGCCATGGCTGTCATCAGGACCAGATGGAATGACCAAAGACTCCCTACCACTAACCAATCAGTAAAGACCAGGAGCCTGAAAGGACACGCCTGGAGAGCTGATGACTATTCTATCGAGAGCCTCCTCTGAGATTTCCCCCCAAAATTCCAGCCTTTGGAAAAGAGGTAAGAACCCTTCAGGCAGAGGACCCAGTGCGCTCCTGCTCTCTTGTGCTCTCACACGCTCTCTCTACCGTGCCTGCATCTCCTCCCCCACCTCCCTTCTTTCCTCAGCCATGCATGTTTGCTTTCCTTCTCCAAGGGCCCTCCTTTTGCCTCAGTAACATGTTTCCTGAGTCCACACAGCCCACCTGGCTCCCTGCTGCCTCTGTCACTTTCTAAAAGGCCAAGGCAGCTCTCTGAGCAGCCCACTCTATTCTTCCTTTCAGAGCGCTCTCGCTCTGCTAAATAAACTTCCTCTAGAGTTCTTGGCTCTGAAGTCTTTCTTTGCTGAACTCAAGAACCGAGGTCGCTAAACCAAGAGCCCACATTGCTGCTACCGGGCCCACCGAGAATCCAGAGAGAAGATTCTCCCTGACACTGATGTCATCATCGTGTAGAAGGAGTTTCTGAAGTGACATTCTACACAGCAGGACCCCCTGGAAGGGAGGAAGGGGGTTCTATTTCTAGTTGGCTCTCCATTGCTTTCTGTCCTTTGATCAAAAGAAAAGGCTGCTTTTTGAGGGTGAGCTGCTTTTTCAAAGAGGTGCTTCGCTTGTGGGGGAGGGGTGTTGATGATGTGAACACCCCTGGAAACTAATACTGGAGCAGGTCCTGCAGCACTGCACACAGAACGGGAGGCTGTCACTGAGAAAGGTGCCTCAGGCTGGGAGCCAGGGAGGCAGGGAGGTGCTGGTGCCTCAGTGAGGCCCCAGGAGGGGGCCTTCCCCACACGCTCTGGCTCCAGCTGCTGAGAATTTCCCTCCAGAATCCCCTTTGCCTTGAATTGCCCTCTCTTTGGCCCTTCTTCCCCTTCCTCTAGCCCTGGTTTTGTCACTTTCCAGCTTAACGTACTTGAACAGGTCAGCTGGCCTCTCCGGGCCTCTGTTTTCTCATCTGTGACATGGAGATGACAGTCCTTACCCCCAGTAGCTTTATTATGAGGATTAAATAAAGAGAAAGCACTTTCTAAGCTCTAAAACTTATAGAGAAAAGTATATTATTAATATCTGATTTAAAGTTTTATCACATGTTTTTTTCCTATTTTTAATGAAACAGGGAGGGGAAAAGTCGCTATTCCTCACACTCCAAAGACTGTATGGGGAATGGGGATTAAGCTGCTCGTCCTCGGTTGAAATACCCGAGCCACTGGTCTTCATCCATGTTAAGAAGGCAGCAGTTTCATTTGACAACTGACCTCAGAAAAGTCGGTCAAGAGTCAGCCCCCTGCAGGACTTCCATGGCCTGTGGAGCCTCCCCGCTCCAACCTCCCCTCCCCCTTTCCCCTCCTCCCAGAGCCTGGGGTTGAAGCAACTACAGGAAACTGAGCCTCAGAGCTCAGGGGGTGGTGCCCTGCAAGGCCAAGCACCAGCTTGACAAGATGACATTGGCACATTAGCATCAGGCTGGCTAATTGACTTGTCACGGGAGCATCTGCCTCTGCAAAAGTGAGGTGGCCACCAGCTCTGGCACGGTTGCTAGGAGAGAGCCCAGGATCGCAAGGCCTGCATTCTGTCTCGGGCAATGGGACCAGGGCTTTTGAGAAGGAGAGCTCCCGTGGGAACAGCCTGCAGGACAAGAGAGCCAAGGGCTGATGCAGGTTGAGGCCTGTACCTGGATGCCCAGGGGCTGCAGAGCTGGCGCGGGAAAGGGAGACTGAGGAGAAGGCAGAGGGAGAGGTGCTGGGTCCTGGAGCTGTGGATTCTAGTCATCATAGATGAGGCTCATTCAGAAGCATCTGTCACTGTCCTCCTTCTGCTAAAGCCTTCCTGTGGGCTCCTGGTTAGACAGGAGGCTGGGCTGCTTAGGGGGTTCAGGGCAGAGTCCTAATTGCTAGTTAGTCCACTGAGATCTAATTAAGAGGCGAGGATTTGATCACGTGAGGCCTACTGGGAGCCTGGGGGGCACAGGGATGGGGCTGACGATGCTCTCGCCTCTTCCGGAGACATTCTGACAGCTCCCACAGGTCCCTGCACTCTTACACCGCAGGCTGTCAGACATGGCCCACTCCCGAAATACAAAGACTCCGCTCTCCTCCCAATTCCCAGAGGAAACATTAGTTAATGAAAAGAACTTCTCGATATTAAGATTTCTCTCCTGTAACGGGTTTTTCTTAACCTCTGGAGAGCTGTTATCTCTTGTCTATTTACGGTGATTTTATCCGTTTTAGCAGAAGGTATTTATTCAGGGTTAAATAGACCTATGTGTATGCTATTCCACAAAGAGTAACATGATGTTGCAGATGCTCTACCATCTGGACAAGTTATGAAGATAAAAATTCTACCTTTTGACTAAACGCAAAAGGAATTGATTGTTTGGGAAGGTGCCTTGACTGCAGCCATCATTGCCCACCATCATCAAAGTCATCAAAGATATCAAAACCACAAGTTTTTAAAAATACAGTGGTACCTCGAGATACGAGTGCCCTAACATACAAGATTTTTGAGATACGAGCCATGAAGCGAGCGATTTTTGCTTTGAAATACGAGCAACATTTGAGATAGGAGTAATCGCGTGGATCGGCCTGCTGCACACGACCCACCAGTTTACCAAGACTCGAGCATCTCAGAGTTTCCCACGCCTCAAGGTTACCGAACGAATTAAACTCGTATCTCGAGGTACCACTGTACATACCATCCAACAAGCCCAGCTGATGACTTGCTTCCCAGATTTCTGGGGAAAATGAAACAAACAGAAGATAACTTCACAAACTCCTACAACCATATCTACCCACCTACACGTCATTTGTCTTCCTGATTGTTACTAGAGAGCAGTGGTTCTCAACCTTCCTAATGCCACAACCCTTTAATACAGTTCTTCATGTTGTGGTGACCCCCAACCATAAAATTATTTTCGTTGCTACTTCATAAGTGTAATTTTGCTACTGTTAATGAATCATAATGTAAATATGTGTTTTCCAATGGTCTTCGGTGACCTTGCTAGTGACCCACAAGTTGAGAACTGCTGCTGTAGAGCCTAAGACCATTGGAAAACATAGATATTTACATTACTGTAATTAGCAAATTTACAGTTATGAAGTAGCAACGAAAATAATTTTATGGTTGGGGGTCACCACAACATGAGGAAGTGTATTAAAGGGTCACGCACGGCATTAGGAAGGTTGAGAACCACTGCTATAGATGAACCAAGCAGGCCTCTAACTGAACTCAGCCTCTCCTTCTTGACACAAGTTCTTATCTCTCTCTCCTCAAGAACAATGCTCCTGCAATTCTCTTTCTCTTGAACTTCACTGATTTTTCACTCTGCTAGACTATTCCCATCAGCCTACAGAGTATTCTCTCTCTCATTTTAGGAAAAAAATGCTTCAGTCACTGCTTACTACCTCATTTCTTTACTCTCTTCTGCATTAAACTCTTCAAAAGACCTGTCTATACTCATCATCTATACTTCTCTCCTGCTACCCTTTCTTATACCAAATGTCTTCATGGCTTTTGTTAAGGTCACCAATGACCTCCACAGTGCTAAATCCAATGGTCAATTCTTTTGGTCATATTCCATCTGCTAGCTAACTTCCAAAATGCCCTGACCTCCTGCTATTCATACCCATGTGTAGTCTCCTCCGACACTGTGCCTGGATTGAACCAAGAGTATCTAGATCAGTGGTTCTCAACCTTTCTAATGCTGCAACCCTTTAATACAGTTCCTCATGTTGTGGTGACCCCCAACCATACTTCATAACTGTAATTTTGCTATTGTTATGAATTATAATGTAAATACCTGTGTTTTCTGATGGTCTTAGGCAACCCCTGTGAAAGTGTCATTCGACCCCCCAAAGGGGTCGCGACCCACAGGTTGAGAACCACTGATCTAGATGGTATGACACTTCCAATGTTAGGCTACAAAAAGATGGTGATAACCATCTCGAGCGCTCTCTCATTCTCTCTCTCTTTCCTGTGGATCACTGTCTCTGGGAGAAGTCCCTGCATGTGATGAGGCCACAGAAAAACTCACTGGGAGCAGAGCTGAGGTATCTGGCCAACAGCCCGTGAGAAACTGTAGACCATCAAGAACTGCAAGAATGAGCCTGGAGTGGGATTCTCCAACATCAGGCAAGCCTCCAGGTGACTGCAGCCCTAGCTAACAATCATAGCTGGACTACAGCCTCGCAAGAGACCTTTGGCCAGAACCACCCAGCTTAGCCACGCCCAGATTTCTGACCCTCTGTGTGTTGTCTTACGCCACTACGTGATGGAGGAATTCCCCCCGCCCCATATTAGATAATTAGTGCACTTGACACAGCACATTATTGGACACTGTTGATCACTCCTTCCTCCTTGAAACACTTTCTTCATCTGGCTTCCATTATGCCACTCTCTCCGTTTTCCTTCTACTTCCTGGATCACCTCCCCTCAGCCTCCTTTGTGGGTTCTGCTACTTCTGCCGACTTTCTTTCCATTGAAGATCCCAAGACTTGGTCCTTGGCCCTCTTCTCTTCCAGACTTGGTGACCTCATCCAGACTCAGGGCTTTAGTTACTGCCATCTCTCTCTACGGCATCAACTCCCAACTTTACATCGAAGTGAGCTCTCTCCCCCAAACTTCTGACTCTCCCAGTCAACTGTCTCTAGGACTTCTCTACCTGCATATTTAATAGACACCTCAGCCGAAACCAATTTGGCTCAGTGGATAGAGCGTCGGCCTGGGGACTGAAAGGTTCCAGGTTCGATTCCGGTCAAGGGCGTGTATCTTGGTTGCGGGCACATCCCCAGTAGGGAGTGTACAGGAGGCAGCTGATTGATGTCTCTCTCATCGATATTTCTGACTCTCTATCCCTACCCCTTCCTCTCTGTAAAAAATCAATAAAAATATCTTTTAAAAAAAATAGACACCTCAAATTCAACATGCTCAAAATGCACTCCTAACTGTTCCCACTCAAACCTGTTCCACATTTTTCTGAACGGATGGGAGCTCCATCCTCCTTGTTGCTCAGACTATCGTTGATTTCCATCTTCGTTATACTCTACGTCCGATCATCAGTAAATCCTACTGACTGCAAATCCTTCTCCAAGTCTTTGCTGAGACACCACTTATCAGTGTGCCTGCCCTGGCCCTCCTCTTGAAAGTGCACCCCACCCCAAGCCCTCCCAGGCCTCCTCGTCCTCTGTTCATCCCCTCACCCCCACATAACGCTTAGCATCTTTTGACACACTAGAAGCTTTGTTGGTTTTTTTTTTTTCTATCTTCCCTTACTAAAACTTAAACTACAAGAAGGCAGGTATCTTGTCTGTTTTATTTGCTACACGCTCTAAGCCCTTAAGACAGTGTCTGGCATATAGTCAACACTAAAACATAAATTTAAAAAAGCTGTTGAATAAATGAATAACTATTATCCGTAATTATTACAAAAGTCTCACAGTGTTTTTTGTAACTTTCCGCATTTTACAGATGACGAAACCAAGGAAGAGGGAATTAACATTTCTCGGTCTTTCTAGGTGCCAGACGCTTTATGTACATTATCTTATTTACTCTTCCCATGTTCCAAGATTCAGAGAAGTGGATTCCAACATCACATCAGTGAGGGAAAGCCAAGTCCTGACTTTCCCACCAAACACCTGCCACACCCTGGATGGGTCAGGGATCAAAGGTCACCCGAGACAACTGTCTTTGGCCCACAAAACTCACCATATCATGCTCTCCTGGTCCCTTCAGGGTCCCATCTGAAGGCCAGCAGACAATCCCGGTGCAGGCACCAGTCCCACCTGCGACGCATGGGGACTGATGTCACATGAACCGCTCCAGTCCTGCAAACCCACAGACTCAGGAAAAGGTTCTTTAGGCTCACTTTTTGAAAGTGGCTAACTTTTCCCCAAATATTTGCAACTTAGGGGTTTTTGAAGCCTTGAAGGTCAGAAGAGCGCCTTCCCACAGTCCCATCCTCAAAGCCCGAAGCCAGCGAGAAGTCGGAGGAGACACTGAGCACCAATGGCAACAATGACTAACAACATATTGGCTCTCACAATATGCCAGACCTTCCTGAATGCTTTAGATATGTAACCCCTCATTAATCCTCACAACACCCTATACGTCTCTAAGGAAGGGACTGTAATTAACCCCGTTGTGCAGGTGAGACAAACTGAGGCACGGAGAATAACATTCCTAAAGTACCATCACGGGGAAGGAGTGGAGGCAGCATTTGAACCCAGGCAGCCTACCCCGCCAAGCCTGTATTTAGCTGATATGCGGCCACACTTCGGCCAGAACGCTTGTGGGATGAGGAAAGAATCCCTACAGCTGTTTAAGGCTCCAGAACACCGCAAGGCAAATCCATTCATACTCGCAGACAGCATCCACCTTGGTAAACAAGTTGACACGAGGTCTCCAATACCCACATTTAACTATATATCACCTCACACACCCATTCTCACCTTCCTAAAGAGCCAGCCCTCCATTTTCCACTAGATCAGTCATCTATTATTCATTGCTAAACATAACATTGCAACACTGCCAGCACCGCACAAGATCTCACGCAAAGCTGCTCAGCCTGCTCCCCATCTCAGCCTCTCTCGCCCTGTCTTTTCCCAGCTACCCATTAATTAAGGGCAGCCTCTTTCTCCCCGGGAGCTACGATTTCATATTTGCTGCCAGTGATTGCGTTGCTGTCTTATTCCTAAAGCACGCTCCTTGCGGGCGGGGCTCATTAATCATGAACACACACATATCCACCTGTTTAGCTTTTTCTTCTTTTCTTTTTAAACACAGACCGCTTGATCTTCAAGATTGCTTAAAATTTCCACTCACCAGATGTTGCTCAGGCGTCCACTCTGTGCCTGTACATACTGGTGACATTTCTGAAATAGCTCTCTTTGGAAAAGCTCTGACTTAACCAAGAGGGAAAAGCAATTTTAAACCTTTTAGGAATTCTGAAAAGGACAAAAAGATCCCTGTGGGATGGAGATAACCAGGAAGGCTTCACGGAGGAGGTGAGGTTTGAGCTATGCTTCAAGAATGGATAGGATTGGCCAAAGGGAATCTTATATGCAAATGCAAGGAGGTTGAAGTTATGAAGGCTTAGTGCATTATCAGGGAGAAGATTCCAGCTGGGGAAATATGGGAGGTAAGACTGGAGAAAAGACAGAAGTTTACAACCAGCAGCACAATTCCGGCAGACTTTAGAGGCATCACTGAGCACAAGCGGCTCAGCAAGAGAGGCTGTCAGTAGCCACCCTGGTGTCTACTGCGACACAAAGCAATTGTCATCACAGCAGCCAGCTCGCCAAGTCCCATTGTGACCAGGACTTGGCCCACCCCCATGAGCATCCTGGACTGCAGGTGAGGTGGGAATAAACCTACCCCTTCCACAGTCCCAACCCTGCCTTCCTCCACTTCTCCAGACAGATAGACAGACTGCCCTTGCAAGCAGGTCAGTACCAGGCCCGGCCACAAACGTCCAACCTCTCCCATCCCCCGTGCCTCGTCCCTGGCCTCCAGCCCTGCACTGGCCAGAGGGAGCCAGAGGAAGCAGGGAGGCTGCAAAAGACAGAACCACAAGGCTATGGAAATTGTCATCCCATTGTTTTCATTGTGGTAAAATACACACAACATAAAGTTCACACTTTCAAAGTCTACAATTCAAATGAAATTGTCTACCTATTAAGCATTCTCTCCCCCGGGTCCCCTCCCCGAGGCCTCTGGCAACTGCTAATCTGCTTCCTGTCTCTTTGGATGTACCCATTCCAGATACTCCACATAAACAGGATCAACAATACGTGTCCTCTGTCTTTGGCTTCCCTGATGATGAGGGCTTCCCTACGTGTGTGGGGCAAGGCCCTAATGACCTGATGACCAATGGACCCAAAACACCAATCACATACATACAACCTTGGGAAGCACTGCCTGCCTGCCTCTTGAGCAGTGGTTCTCAACCTTCCTAAGGCCGAGACCCTTGCATACAGTTCCTCGTGTGGTGGTGACCCTCAACCATGAAATTTTGCTACTGTTATGCATCATGATGTAAATATCTGCATTTTCCGATGGTCTTAGACGACCCCTGTGCCGTTCGACCCCCAAAGGGGTCGCGACCCACAGGTTGAGAACCACTGCTCTAGAGTCTCTAAGGAAGGTACTAGAGTCTAGACAAAAAAGGTAAGTGCCCTCTCTAAGGAGAGCCAGGCCCACCTGCCCAGACAAGCACTCAGAGGCCCCGAGAGATTTCATTCATCGGAGGCAGAAGCCACCCTCCCCTGGGCCACCCAGAGGCAGATTCAGCTTCCAGGGAAGGACAGGGAGGTGGAGGACAGCCCTGGGGCAGTCAGGGAGGCCTCTCGGAGGAGCAGCAGTGACTCTGGTCTGAAAGAGATGGTCGGGACGCACAGAGGCGGCATTTAATGGCCATCTACCTGCGGACGCCCCCAAATGTCCACCTCACCTTTGACCTCACCCCTAAACTTCAGACCTGTGCATTCAACTGCCCACATGGCACCTCTACTCGGGTGCCTGATGGGCTTCTCTGAATTAACTCTGATTTCCCTACTCTGTGCCCCTACGCATCTGCTTTTCTGTCGCAGTCAATGGCACCACTGTCCACCCTGGTGCTACAGTCAAAACCCCTGGAAATCATCGCTGACTCCTCTCTTTCCCTAACAACCCACACTCAGCAAATCAGCAAATCTTACTGGCTCCACCGTCAAATGCATCTAGAATCGGGTCATTTCCCAGCCACAGTGATGCTGCTGCTACACAGCACCAGGCGCCCTCGCCTCTCACCTGCCCTCCGGAGTCTCCGCACCTGCCCCATCAGGGGCTGCTGCTCAGACTGTTTGCACGACTGTTTATTATCATGGACGCCACATTACATCAACATGTGGTAGCTAATGAACAAAATAAACAAGCAAAGTAGAAACAGATTCATTGATACAAAAAACAGACTAGTCCGAGGGGAGAGAGGTTGGGGTAAAAAAGGTGAAAAGGTTAAGCAAAAAACAAACCAAACAAAAACGAAGAAAACAACTCATAGACACAGACAGACAACAGTATGATGAGTATGAGGTGACGGGGGGAGGGAGAAGGCAGAGGAGAGTAAAGGGGAGATAAATGGTGCCTGAAAGAGGCTTGGCTTTGGGTGGTGAACACCCAATAGAAGATACAGATGATGTGTTATATAACTGTACACCCAAAACCTATATGAGTTTATTCCCCAATGTCACCCCAATAAATTCAAGAAAAAAATGTTCAACCCTCCCATGACTTCTCATCACATTGAAAATAAAATCCATAACCTTGTCCACTGCCTATGAGCCCACCAGGAGTGGCCCCCTGTTCCTCCATTCCTCTCTGCTCCCTTCCCGCACTGTACTCAGCTTTACTGTCCTCCTTCCTCTTCCTAGAATGTCTCCTGCCTCAGGGTCTTTGCACTGGCTGTTCCCTCTGCCTAAACACTCTTTTCCATGATATTCACATGACTGGCTCCTCAATTCAGGTCTTTTTTCAAATGTCACTTCCATGGCCTCCCAAGCTAAATTATGCCCCTTTCTCATCACATTTTATTTCCTTACACGGCTTTGTTTTCCATAGCATGAATCATTACTTTGGCAAAAAAAATAAATACACACCCATAGTACGTACATATATATGTATGCATCTTCCCTACTATAAACTCCATGAAGTGACTGTTTACCTTATTCACCACCAGATTTGCAATGGGCAGAACAGTGTGTGGTGTGTAATAGAAACTTATTAAATATTTTTTTTGGGGGGGGGAGAATGAATGAGTGAGTGCAAATTCGTGTGTCAGGTCCACAACGAAACTGATTCTTCTAGGAACAAAAGTCAGGGAAATTCTCCTTTTAAACTCCTTGCCTTACCAGGCATAGAGAGGTCTCCATCACCTGTCCCTTCATCTTTCTGGCTCTTCATGTTTCGTCATGTCCATGGTCCCCCGCCCCCCTCATCCCCACTCACCCTTCCAACAGAGCTACTTCCTGTTCTCCGGACGGCCTCACTCCTATACCCTCTGGATTTCATGCTGCCCCTGCTTTCATCCCTTCGCCCTTTGGTTCACCCACCTTCAGCCGTTCACCATCCAAACGTGGCTTCAGAAGTGAGCAACCTTCCTGGCACCCCAGGAAGAGCTGGCTGTGCCCCCGGCTCTGGCCCCAGACATTTGGCACCCAGTTCTGTTAGCACGGATCGCGTTGCATGGAAATGATCTGTTTACGGGTTCATCTCCCTTGCTAGACAGTGAGCCTGTTCTTCCATGTGCAGGAGCACCCTGTTTAACATGTAAATGTCTCTCCTTTTACACTGACAGAACCCGGTTCTTAGCAGGCACTCTAATCCTTGATGAGTAAATGATTCAATCAATTAACCAAACTCGAGTTCCTCTGGAGTTCACCACTCCTAGCTAATGGCATCCCTGTGTCGAAACCAATCATGCCTGTAGAATGACTAAAAAGTTGCCACACGTATCACAAAGGAAGTCAACCTTTTGACACGTTCTATGCATTTTTCAGAGAACAGTTCGGAGTAAGTCGTGACCCTGCTCCAACACTCTCTGTGGCTCCCGATCACCTAACTCAGTGGTCAGCAAACTGTGGCTCGCGAGCCACATGCAGCTCTTGGGCCCCTTGAGTGTGGCTCTTCCACAAAACACCATGGCTTGAATGAGTCTATTTTGAAGAAGTGGCGTTAGAAGAAGTTTACGTTTAAAAAATTTAGCTCTCAAAAGGAATTGCAATCGTTGTACTGTGGATATTTGGCTCTGTTGACTAATGAGTTTGCCCACCACTGACCGAACTGAATAATCTTAACAGCCTCAACCTGCCTCCCAGGACTTAACTCACCATCCATCATGTCCTTTACACACCAACAAGCCAAATGTACCCTGACCAACATCTGCTTGAATTTCATTATCCCACTGGTTGAGAATATTCTTTCCTCTCTCTCATCACTGCTTACTGTCTACTCTACTTCAGCGCTATTCATTTATCCACCCCACGGGTTTGCCGCTCTGTTGACTAATGAGTTTGCCGACCACTGACCTAGACTCTCGATTCCAATAATTACAGGCTGTTGTTCCTTGTGATTAAGCACCTATCCCAGTGGTCGGCAAACTCATGAGTCAACAGAATGGCAAACAGCGGATGGAGAGCCACAGTTTGCCGACCACTGCGCTAGGTGCACGTGCCGCCTGGTGTCACCCTCAGTGCTGGGAGTGTTCACAGGAGCTCACACTGCTGAGTGGGATGCACGGGCCCTGCTCCATAGAGATACACAAACGGCTTTCATGGAGCTTAGAGTCTAGTGGAGAAGACGAATACACGTAATAATAAAGCTGTGTAGTCTGAGCCAATTTGGCTCAGTGGATAGAGCATCAGCCTGTGGACTGAAGGATCCCAGGTTTGATTCATGGTCAAGGCTATGTACCTCAGTTACAGGCTCCTCCCTAGCCTGGGCCCTGGTCAGGGCTGGTGCAGGAGGCAACCAATCGACGTGTTTCTCTATTTTTCTCTGTCTTCCCTCTCTCTTCCACTCTCACTAAAAATCAAAAGAAAATTATTCTCAGGTGAGGAATAATAATAAAGCTGTGTAATGAAATAGGGTGTGGTGGAAGGGGTACAACTTATCTTGGGGAGTTATAAAGGCTTTACTGTGGAGGCCACATTTGACCCAAGACCTGAATGAAGTGAGGGGAGACAGATAAGAAATAACAAAAGATAAAATAATTTTGATCAGAGTAAGTGCCACGGTGATATTACAGAGTAGCCATCATTGAGGTGGGGTGGGTGGTCCGGGAAGGCCCCTTTGGGGAGGTGCCTTGTGAGCTAAGACTGAGGATGTGAAGAATCAGCCAGCCATGAGGGCATATTCCAGAAAGAGCGGGTGCTGTCCAGAGGGGTGGGGTAGGAAGGGCCGGGTGCCCAGGCCTGGAAGGGGACTGGAGGAGCAGGCCTGCCAGGAGAAAGGGCAGGTGGTCCAAGGTGATGAGACAGGCAGCCAGGGGCAGATCATGAGCTGCCCGGAGGCAGTGCAAGGGCTGGCATGTTTTCCTGTGTAGTTTCTCAGGCTGCCTTGACAATGGCTCTGGCAAAGTTCAGCCAAGAGCCTGGAAGACAGGATGAAGGGAGAGGCCAGCATAGTCTTCCCTCCCTCTCAGCTCTAGCTGGTATTTTATGACAACACCGGTCTCCTTTGGCCTTGCAGCTTCCCACATAACAGCCCCTCCCTTGGAGGAGGTCCCCCCAGCCTGGGGTGGAAGTGGCTTCCTGCTCTGGTTTGCCTCCCACCTCTAGGTGGATCTACACAACCAACCCTCAAGTGAAAATGCCCCGATACAAACATCTAACGTGCTGCTGACTAATCCAGGAAGCCACACAGGCTTTACGCAGGGAGTGGCAGGATCTTGAATTATGTTTTGGAAGGATTACTCTGGGCCTGTAAAAGCTACTGACATGGAGGAAGATGGGTAGGATTTTAAACCACCTAGGCGGCTCTTCCCACAGTCCCTGCCACAGGTAGTTATGTCCGGGGTTTCGGGGGCATCTACACTAATAAAAGAGTAAGATGCAAATTGACCGTACCTTTGTGACATCCACCAGCCAATCAGGAGAGAGTATGCAAATTAACACAACAAAGATGGTGGGATTATTTGCATTGCAGGCACAGAGCAACCCAGGCCAGGGCGGGACATAGGTGTTCTGCAGTGCCCCAGCTGCTCTGGACCTTTCCGCCTTCCCATGATCCTTTGGGCAGCATGGGAAGGCAGAAAGGCAGCTCAGGCTGGAGCAGAGGCAGTGCTGGCAGCCAAGAGAAGGAAGGTCCATTCTTGCACGAATCTTTGTGCATCGGGCCTCTAATCAATGAATAAAGAGAAAAATGGACAGAGTCGAGCTGGAGATAGATGCTAAGTTATAAATGGGGATGAGGAACAGGGAGGAGTCAGAGTTTTGGCTCAACCAACTGGGTAGAAAGTGTAGAGATAGGAAGGGCAGGGCAGGAGCAGTTTAGAGTCAAAAAGCATGTCAAATATCCTTCTTCATGAAGCCTCCAGTCACCCTTCTGCTAGGAAGCAATTTCTCTCTCTTGATAATCACCCAGCAGCAGGAAATATTATAATTAGAGAGCTGTCTGTCTGACCTACCTGCCCTGCTGGACTGTAATTAGGGTCTTACTCACCTTTGTGATTCCCACGATACCCATGGGTCTCAGATGTGGAACCAGAGGACAAAGCACTGAGCTGGCAGCTGAAGAAAACAGAATCCAGGGCCTCTAAGCAGCAGACCCTGAGCTCCTGTCTCTCACTGCACAAAGGCATGCGGCCGTCAGCAGCCACAGTGGAGCCCTCACTGCCCTTTCCCCAGTCTCAGCTCAAATTCACACCCCTGCCGATGGGCAGGTGTCTACACACTCAGACCCCTTCTCTGCCCAGCCTATGAGTCCCTTCTTTCCAGAAGAAAAGGCACACAGAGGCTCAACAAGTGTCTAATTGAACGGAATCAAACTGACATCACCAAAGAGCACGCATGGCATGCACTCATTTATAAGCTCCCTCCTCCACTTCTTCCACTTTCCCAGCCTCTCATTTAACACGTTAAGCACCCAGCCTGTTTTGTCTTCCGGATGGAAAGTGTCAGTCACCAGTGACTGATAGGACACTTAACATGTTAAAAAAAAAAAAAAAAGATGGTGTCCTCTCTCTGGCCATCACCAAACTCACTGAAGCCATCCCCTGCCTGGGTCAAGTTCATGAGGGCAGGAGCCCTGGATCCATCACTCATCCTGTTCCCTGGGGAAGGCCTTACCCCTGAGCCTTTGTGCATCACACAGTGGGCACAGTCCCCTGCCCAGCCTCGGGGCTATAAGAGCATCCATCCTGCCTCAGAGCTGGGGGGGTTGGGGGAGGACCTCATGTTCTCAGGAAGAAAAGTCATCCCAGGAAATGGAGAACTCCTGCCTCTCGCTTGAGGCTCTTCCTCCCCGTTCTTCCGCTGCCTCCTCATTTAGTTTTTGAATTACAGTGGTACCTAGAGATATGAGTTTAATTCGTTCAGTAACCTTGAGGCGTGGGAAACTATGAGACGCTCGAGTCGAGGTAAACTGGTGGGTCGTGTGCAGCCAGCCAATCCGAGCGATTACTCTTATCTCAAATGTTGCTCATATTTCAAAGCAAAAATCACTGGCTCGACGGCTCATATCTCAAAAATCTCGTATGTTAGGGAACTCATATCTCGAGGTACCACTGTAATCCCCAACTCGGTGCCCTCTCTGTAAGAGCTCCTCATATCCCACGTACACCCCTTCACCTTCAGTTTTCTCCCTCGTTCTCTCTGCTCTGAACCAGCAGAGACCATCCCCCCGGCCCCAAGGGCCCAACATGCTCGCCAAGTGCCCACCTGGGCAACACATTGTGCCAAACGGTGCCCAGGCAGAGGAGAAGCGTGTGCTCCTGGAGCTGAGACGCTCGGAGGATGCGGGACAACGAGGAACAGCACTCACTGTGTGGGCAGGACCCGGCTGTGGCCGCTCTCTGACAAGCGCTCCCACAGGCTTTCATACCATTTCTGGCCACGGCACTCCCTGCCTCCGTCTCTGCATAAAGCTGACCCCCCTTCTCCCCCCGCCCCGTTTTCTGCTTTCTCCTCATGCTCACGATACAACTGATCCTCATTATTCATAGATTCCACATTTACAAAATCACCTACTCACTAAATGTAGCCCCAAATCAACACTCAGCACGCTTTCATGACCATCCAGAGTGGCAAAGCATCTGAGTCACCCGAGGTTCGAGGCGACATGGAACAGGTGACGCTCTGCCTCCTCCTCTCAGCTCTCACTGTAAACAACGGTCCTTTGTACTGTCCAGTCAGTGCCATGGGTTTGGCATACAGTGGTACCTTGAGATACGAGTGCCCTAACATACGAGATTGAGATACGAGCCGTAGAGCGAGCAATTTTTGCTTTGAAATACGAGCAACATTTGAGATAGGAGTAATCTCTCCGATCGGCCGGCTGCACATGACCCACCAGTTTACCGCAACTCGAGCGTCTCATAGTTTCCCACGCCTCAAGGTTACGGAACAAATTAAACTCGTATCTCGAGGTACCACTGTATTTGTGTTTCCTGTTGGTGATCTCACCGTTTCAAATGGTCCCCAAGGCCAGTGCTGAAGGGCTGTCTGGTGTCCCCAAGCATAAGAAGGCACCAATGTGTCTTACCGAGAAGACACATGTTAGGTAAACTTGGTTCAGGCATGAGTCACAGTGCCGTTGGCTGTGAGTTCCATGTTAATGAATCGGCAATATGTACTGCAGAAATGCACATCACACCAGGCCATGTGCTGAGTGGGCTAGAGGTTCCCAGGAACCTGACCCGTATCTCCCCATGAGCAGAGGCTCAGGGTTCGCTAACGCCGTGTTCACAGTGACTCCCCGGGACGCCATACTGCAAACAACAGGCAGGGACTGTGCTTGGAGCTCTCCAGTCTCCTCGGTTCTGCCAGGCCGTGTCAGCGAAGGAGAGCGCCACTTACAGTGAGTGTAGAGGTGGCTCTGCCGAGGCCACTGGTGGCCGGTGAAGTGTTAGCTCGGGGTGCTCCACTCGGGAGAAGCTAGACTGCCGACCAAGATGACCGTGGCGTTGGATACCTTAGCCTCCAAGGCAGTGGTTCTCAACCTTCCTAATGCCGCGACCCTTTAATACAGCTCCTCATGTTGTGGTGACCCCCAACCATAAAATTATTTTCGTTGCTACTTCGTAACTGTAATTTCGCTACTGTTATGAGTCGTAATGTAAATATCTGATATGCAGAATGTATTTTCATTGTTACAAATTGAACATAATTAAAGCATAGTGATAATCACAATTAGATATTGTGAAATATTTATTTCTAATTACAAATAAATTAGAAAAAAAAATTTGTCTTGAATCGTGGTGTAGCATGGCTAACAGTCTTAATATAACAACAGTAAACTACATTACTACATTTTCCGGTGGTTTTAGGTGACCCCTGTGAAAAGCTCGTTTGACCCCCAAAGGGGTCGAGACCCACAGGTTGAGAACCGCTGCTCCAAGGGGTTCTGGAGCCTATCTGGAGAAGGAAAGAGTCGGCTACCATCAAGCCCGCAGGCGTGTTCATATGGAGGAGGGATAATCAGGCTGGGTGTACAGGTTCCCAAGAAGAAGGTCAGGATCCTAGAGTGGAAGGGGCAGAGGACAGATCTGAGCTCAGGGAGGTGTGTTCCGACATCAGAAGAGACTGAGGCTGGGAGGGCAGCCCCAGGTGGTATGAGTGCCCGTCCTGCAGGTGACAATCCCCAAAGGGGACGTGAGTAAACAGGAGTGCTCATATTTGAGAACCTGTTATTCTCGAAAGATAAATTCCCCAAGTGGAAACCGAGACTCTGCCAGGGAAAGATCCCTGCTCCATCACTACAGGTCCACATCTCCCATCTCTGCTCTGGGAAAGGGGAGACACCATCTGCACCTCCATCTGCATCCTCTATCACCTCCAGAGAGAGGATGCCCGGCCCTGGGCACCGTGTCCGTGTCCCTGCGCTTTTGCCACCACATGGGAGACCTGTGCCACCAGGGGAGCAGCCCTCCCCCCAGGGCACACGCTTCACCCACCGCCTGCGGCTCTGAGAGTAGAGAGAAGCTAGAAGGTGGCGGATCACCGATTATCCCCAGATCAATTGAGAGCAATTACCTTAAGAACATTTCCTTTTATGCCTCAAGCTGAGCCAAACACATCAGCGTGAAAATAAGTCCCTTTTCCAATCATTTTAAAACTGTAAGTCTCCCTGGGAAAGCGACTTGGCTGTCAGGAGAAAACACAGGGAAGGAAGCTCTGTGTCAACAGAAGGAAGGCTTTCAGAAGAGCGGCCACGCCGTGTTTCAGGAGGAGGACGAGGTCCCTGAGGCGTCACCTGGCCTTTCCATAGAGCAGAGAGCCCCACCACCCCCCACTTCGTTCCCTGCACTGGCTTGTTCGAGGGCTGGGCGAGAAGGGAGTCTGGGAGGGTCCCACCAGCCAGGTGGTGTGGCTTCTCCTGGGATTATGTCCCCTGTGCACCTGGAAGGGGCTAGGGCTCACAGGCCAGCGTCCAAACTGGTACCTGCACCCTTGAGCATTCTACCGTCCGCTCATGAAGGAAAACGGGAGTCAATCAACGAAAAAATAATGACCCAGTGAGCACAGGCGACAGAGCCCGCCGTGGGATGAAGACAAAAACCAAGGGCAGTTCCCACCGGGAGAGGGTGAGGACTCATGGAGGCTGGAGGGGAACACACGTAAACACTGGTAAGAAATTGCCCTGGCCAAGGGCTCAGCTGGTTGGAGTGTCATCCTGTACCCCAAACGTCTGCAGGTTCGATCCCCAGTCTGGGCACATACCTCGGTTGTGGATCAATCCCTGGTTGGGACATGGACAGGAGACCACCCATCAATGTTTCTCTCCCTCCCCTCCTCCTCCAGGGCCCATGGTTAGGAAGATGTAAGAAAAGCAGAAGGGCCTCCAGGGATGCTGTGCCAGAGAAATCAGATTTCTGGATACGAGGAGCAGGCAGTGCAGATGTGCCCTGTCCAGTATGGCAGCCTCTAGCCACAGGTGGAAATTTATATGTAAATTAAATAAAACGTACAACTCGGCTTCTCAGTCACACTGAGTCCCATTTCAAGTGTGTAATCCTTACTGGCTTAGTTGCTACCATATTGGCCACAGTAGAATTTCCGTCATCACAGAACCGAGTTGTCCAAATTGTCCTTACTCCCTTCATTGTGCTTCCAATACCCTAGAATGAACCCCAAACTCACTTCCCTGGGGTAGATGGCCCTGCCTGGCTCTCAGGACTCATTTTAGCCACTGTCACCTCACACGCCATACGCACCTCACCAGCCACACAGACCAGGCTTCTTTCTATCCTTCTCACGGCTGCTTCCTCTGCAGCCGGCTGAACCATTTCCCCAGCTCTTCTGCCAAACTGATTTCTTGACACCCTGTGGGGTTCAATTAAAGCGTCCCTCCCTGGGGCCCCTCCTGACACCTTAGATGAGACAGGGTCTCCTGCTTCGCAATCTCAGTGAAAAGTCTGCATGTTGCTCACTAATGTATCCCAAGTGCCCCAAACACTGCCTGGTAAGCTCTCCGTAATTATTTGTTAAGTGAATGAATGAATGCATGAGTGAGTGAGTGAATGAATGCTTGAACAAACAAATAACTCTTTTGTTGGAATTCCGTGTATCACTGTTTGTCAACCTTCATAGTTTGCAAATTACACGAGGAAGGGGATCTTGCTTCTCTCGTTCACCACCTTATCTCCAGTCTGTTTAGTATAATAAGGAATATAAAAAAGGAAGAAAAATGGGAGGGAGGGAGAGAAGGTACTAGAGAAGAGAGAGAGATGAGAGAAAGAGGAAGGAAGGGAGGAAGATAAAAGTAGAGAAAACCAAAGGAAGCTGTAGGTGAGTAAATGATGGATGCCGTTCCCGCCTTAGGAGACAGGGAAACGGGAGGTGTTATTGAGCAACAGAATAGCTCGGAGCTAATGCACCCAGCAGTCAGGCTTTGACTGTTCCACACTCGCCCAGTCATCTTCCCAGCACCAGCTCAAGGACAGGCTTACAGAGCCTCCCTGAATAGCCCCCTCCGCTGCTGCCGCCCCCACCCCCAGCCCAGTGCGGCGAGAAACAGACAGACGTGCAAATTAAGCTTTTTAATACAATTAGCAGCCTAACGCAGGCATCACCTGTGGTGCGGAAATGCGATATTTCATCTGAGATGCTCATCATCAAAGCCCAGTGGCTGAGGCTGTGGATCAATTCGCTGCCTGTTTTTCAACACCGTTTTATAGAAAATGATTTTTAATGCTATACCCTTGCTGGTTCTCCCCAAGGAACTCGAGGCAATTTACAAACTTGTCATCCTCTTGACACCCTGGGAGTGACAGAGGTAAGTGTCTAGAACTTATTGGGGGGAGCAGGAAGAGCCATGTGGCAGGATTAAGTGTCTATTTGCCCAGTCAGGAGAGACTCATTCTGTCCCCAGAGCCGCCCCCCTCCACCACCACCAGCCTTTTGAAGCTGAATAGAGTAATAATCATTATAATAATAACCCTAAAAGCCATCTCACAGAGAAGAGCGGAGGCTGGGCGGGAGAGGCTGAAGGTGAGGGAGCTGTGTGGCAGGAGTGCCAGCAGGTATGAGCACAATCACTGGTCAAGAGGAAAGAGGCCTGAACCAGGAAAGGCTGCTCACGGTGAAGACAGAGGCACAGGGAGAGCTTGGAAGGGGCTGGAAGGGCTGGAGCCAGGAGCCCAGGGCGTGAGGATCATCTCTTCAAAGGAGAGGAAAGCAGAGGGTGCGGGAGAGCGGCAGATATTTGAAAGATGCATTTTAGAAAAACAGGCAAACCCCTCACAAAATCACTCTTTTAAAGATAAGGAATCCCCTCACCAGAGAAGCAATATGACTGTCCTAAGCCCAAACGGTGAGCTCAGTTGGAGGGGAAGCCAGAACCCTGGGCCGTTTCTGCGGCCCTGGGCTGGCCAAGGAGGTGGTGCTGGCTTCAGGGCTCCCCCTCCTGAGCAGAACTAGGGTTAACGCCGTTGCCCCAAGTTTCCATTCCATATTTGCACAGTCCGGGCCAGCGCCAAGCTTAGTGGCAGTCCATCAACCCACGGTGTGCGGGGCGTCCGCATGGCCCTCGGCCAGGCAGCTTCTAGGAACAGGGGAGAAGGCGAGGAATCGGGAACAAAGAGGAACCAAAAGAGAGAGTATGTGTCTTCGGGAACATAACCAAGTAATACACCTTTCATTTTTTCATTCGCAGTGGCTCTGTCCGCCCCCTCCCCACTCCACCCCTTCACCCCTCCACCCCTCGCAAGTCAATTATCTTTGTTTCCAGGTTAGACGGACAAAGATGCGTTCTAGAAAGACAAGCAAACCCCCAAAAAATCACTCTTTTAAAGATAAGGAATCCCCTCACCAGAGAAGCAATGTGACTGGCCTAAACCCAAATGGTGAGCTAGGACGGAGGGTCCAAACTTACACATCATCCCCCAAACTTCACACTGCACATGTGTCCATCCATCTTTCCTCCCCTCGGTGATCAGCAGGGAACGAACGGAGGACCGGCGCTTCCCTGGGGAGAGTCACGTTGCAGCTTCCCGGTGAAGAAGCCACCCAGATGGCCATGCTTATAAAGCCTGTCCTCCCTTTTGCTCCTTTTCTATTAATAATAACTAGTTAATGACAACGGTAACACGAGTAGGCACTAATAAACATCTACTCAATGGACAAGTAAATTAATTGGACTCAGAAGACCAATGGGGAAATTCGGAGCAAACACATACAGTGAGTTCCTTCCTCATGAGTTCCTTCCTCGGCCAGTGCTCCCTGTGAGAAGCTGAGCTCCTCCACATCATGCAAAAGGCAGGAAGAACCGAGCCCCACGCAGCAGCCACCGTATCCCTGGCAGCCTCCAGGCTACAGAAGTAGCAAAGGCCATGCAACTCCACTTGCCGGTTCCCGGGCTCTTGAACTTGTCTAATTAACGCAGCCTCCCGGAGTCAGATGTGCCAAAGAGAAGCAGAACACCCCACACCAAATATAGACTCAGCCGCCATCCTCCCTGGAAATAGAAACCGGGAGGCAGCAGAAGCTCGGGACGCCGAGGAAGAGTGACATGATGGTGTCACAGGGCAGGAACTGAGCCCAGGAACTGAGCCGGCTCCCGCCACAGCCCTGCAGCCAGCCGGAGAAAAGCCAGAGGCAGGAGCCGCTCCCCCTCCCTCCTACCCCAAGCTGTGAAGGACATTCCCAAAAGGCAGGCAAGTCACCAGCCACCTCCCAGCAGGAGGTCCTCTCGGCCTCTGCCTCCCACGGAAACAGGGAAGGAAAAGAAAATGGAGACACAAAGGCCTGTCTGGCCTCTAACTGGCTCAGGAACCATCTGGTAGTTCCACGCTATCTAAGAATGCAAAGTGTCACTGTCCACCTCCTTCCCTGTTTCTTGTCTCTGCCCAGAAAACCAAACAGCTTACCTTCTGGTGGGCAACCCTGGCAGAGGTTTATTTTATTTTATTAAACATGTTTTTATTGATTTTTTTTATTTTTTTAGAGAAAGAGGAAAGGAGAGGGAATGGATTAGCTGCCTCCTGCACACCCCCTCCTGGAGATGGAGCCCACAACTCGGCATGTGCCCTGACTGGAATTGAACCGGTGACCTCTTGGTGCACGGGACACACTCAACCAACTCAGCCACACACACAATAACAAAAGAGACAGCCGCGTAGAAGGCCCCAAGTGTTAAGTTTGTCCCAAGTATCTCCAAACCCCACCACCCTGACGCCTTGGGCTTCTACCAATCTTCCCATAGCTCAGGCCCTTTCCTGGCTCCTCTCACTCAATGAAGAGGTGTTGAGTGCCTTGTGTGTGCCCAACTCTTGCACTAGGGATCGAATAGCAGGAAAATGCACACACAGTTTCTGCCCCATTGGAGACTGTAATCTAGAAACAAACAATAAATACAGTGGCACCTCGAGATACGAGTGCCCTAACATACGAGATTTTTGAGACAAGCCATCGAGCGAGCGATTTTTGCTTTGAAATACCAGCAACATTTGAGATGGGAGTATTACTGAGGATCGGCCGGCTGCACACGACCCACCATTTTACAGTGACTCGAGCATCTCATAGTTTCCCACGCCTCAAGGTTATGGAACGAATTAAACTCATATCTCGAGGTGCCACTGTAAATGATTGCACAGATAAGCATATAAATACATAAGTTCTAAGAAGGAAAAGCGCAGGCCACTAGATCACATAGCCAGGAAACCAGGCCTCATTGGGGGCCTCAGGGGAGGTTCCCCAAAGGAAACGAAAAAAATGAGGGGCTCTCCTGCCTGACATCACTTACCAGCAAGGTGATCCAGGCACACTACATACTTAACGCCCCTGTGCCTCAGTTTCTTCCTCTTTAAAATGGAGCCATCATAAGTACCTCCTTCACAGAGCTATTGTGAAGACTACATTCCTATATAATAAAAGGCTAATATGCAAATTGGCAGAAAGACCAAAAAAAAAAAAAATTGACCAGTCGCTATGACATGCACTGACCACCAGAGGGCAGACACTCAATGCAGGAGCTGCCCCTGGTGGTCAGTGTGCCAGAAGCTGGGCTCACGGCTGGCGAGCACAGCTAAGGATGTCTGACTGCCAGCTTAGACCCGCTCCCACAGTCGGACATCCCGGACTGTGAGAGGGCACAGGCTGGGCTGAGGGACCCCGCCCTTTCCCGAGTGCATGAATTTCTTGCACTGGGCCTCTAGTGAATTATAATAACACATAGTAGAGGCACAGGGTTTAGGATCATCCCCGGTTGTTGCTGATCCTTCAGGAGCCAGCTCAAGCTTCTCCTCCTGGCTGCCTTCCCCTTGCCTCCCTCTGGAGAGTCAGACCTCCCCAGAAGTCTCCTTCCACCCCTCTGCCATTGCTGTGCCACGGTCCACTCTGACTGACTTGCCTGTGTGTGTCACCTTCACTGCCACGTGAGATTCTAGAAAGCCTTGACGACCTCTGATACCCACCTCAGTGTTTCCCACAAAGTCGCTGGCACAAGTAAGCGCTAATACATATGTAAGGACCCAATGAATGAATTCCTTCTCGGTTTCATAGAGGCTCCTATCAAAATGTCAGTACCAGACAAGACCAGTGATGAGCTACAGCGCCAACCAGCAGGCTTTCAATCCCTAATAAAAACCTCTTCTGCCAGAACTGCTGGTAAGGTTTATGCCCCCAGCTGGCGTTGACCAACCTGCAGGGCACGGGTACCTGCAAGGCACTGGGGCTGGAGGCTCTGTGCGGGCAGGACTGAGCCGTTTCGTTGATTCATCCCCTGCCCCTGCCACAGAATCAGGCTGAGCAGCGTTCTGTTTCTCATCCACCACATGGCTCAGCACCTTCCGGTCTCTCCATCTTCATTCAGCGTTTGCAAACCTTCTCCAGAGCAATTGTTTTCTCTTCAGTAATGCGGCCCCTGTGCTTCGCTTGACATTCTGGCTGCAGATGAGCTCGGGGCCACATGTAAAGTCCACTTTCCAGGTGCAAAGGCATTTATGGTGCGCAGGGCACCGGTCGCTTTGCTCTGAACAACACTGTGATCCTCTCCCCTTTGCTTGAGTCATACTTGTCTGCCCTTTCATCTTCATTGATCGATATTTGTAGAGATGCAAAAATGATACATGCACACCACTCATCTGTGCATGTATTATTTTTTTAATTCATTTTAATTTTAAAATTCATTTTTTGTTATTGACCCTACTCCTTTGGGTAGTGGGGTGAGGAATTTAAGGCTGCTGTTTAAAGTTATTTAGACTCTGCTGACTTAAAGCAGTTTCTTTTAAGGTTTCTCAGGGGCGAAAATGAAACCAACAGCGGAGTTGAAATTTCCTACCGAGGCTGTTGCTATGTACCCAATGATGTTTGCATTTCAAGAGGTACTTGGGCATCTGGGTGGCAACGGACAGGGGCCCGGGATCTGCGCACGTGTCTGCAGGGCAGTGTGGCTGGCAGCGCCTGGCTCTGGAACTCCCCAGCTCTTTCCAGCGTCCTGTTTCACGCTGGCCCCTCCTTCCTGTGAAGTGAGATCCCCATCTTTGAGGCCCAGACAGTTCATTCACCAAGTTCACTTGAGAGGAAGGTTCTGCAATGTGCCTTTTGAGCCCATAAGTCAGGGCTCCAGGCTTATGACCCAACAGGCACTGTTCTCTCCCGTGGCCTCAGCCCGGGAGGCAGAGCCTGAGGAAGGCTGCCCCCCCGGAGGGATCTGGTAGCAAGCCAGGTAATTTCTCCAGCTGTCAGCCCCCACACTGCATCTGTGCGAGGCTTGTTGAATCCGTGGAAATTTCCAAGCTAGAAATACCTTGGAGCCAACTTAGCTTTGAAATGTTGACATGCCGCTGTTTGCTGGCGGGCTGCAGGCCCGCAGGAATAAGTGAGGAGTGTCCCAGCCTGCGCCGGGGGAGCCACTGAGACAGAAGCAGCTGTGTGCCCGATTCTGCTTCTTTGGACAGAGTCGCCTGCCTAAGACATGAGCGTTGACACAAAGCCTGGCATAGATTTAAAAAGGACCTACTGTGTGCTGGGCGCTTTATATATGTCATCTTTATTCCTTTATGAACCTAGGGTGGGGAGAGGGTATTATAAGGTCCATCCACAAATGTGCAACTGAGCTTTCTGACTCCGAAACCACTGCTTGTTCGCACAGGCTGACTTGAAAATGTTTTATTTCTCTCCTTGGAAAGCTGGGAACAAATTCAGTGTAAATCAAGACCCCAGGAAAAAAAAAAATGTGGTTTTGTTTTTTGTTTTCTTTTTTTATACAAATTTTTTTTTCAAGATTGGTTCCACGCCACCTGCATTAATGCTGACCGTGGTCACAGCACGGCCATTCTCCTCGGTGGTCCAGTCCTCCACCCCCACCTACTTCCCTCTGTCCCTCCCCCCTCCCCCCACATAACCCCCCCGCCGCCCCAGGGCAGGAGGGACAGTGTCAGAGGTAAACTTTGAAAAGCAGCCTTTACTGAAAGCTCCATAAGGATGTCTGGATTGTTTCTGCTACACAAACCAACCAAACCGCCTTTGTCTCACTCAAACCGATCCTCTAGTTTCCGGCTAATTTTGCTTTTCAGCTGCTTTTACTGCTTCTAATTTAGATGCCTTTTAATAACTTTTTAGAAATCTTTTCAACAATGCAATTTTGCACCACGGGTTCTCTGTGGGAGTCGTTTCATTTGTCATCTGTATGTTTTTTGGTTATTCTGGCCGATCTGTGACCATTTTCTCTTTGCCAAACACATCGCACGGCTATTTCTCCAAAGCATTGGTCAGGTTATTCTGAACTAACGACATGACAAATGAAGCTTTTTTTTTCCCCAAGGAAAGCAGAGGATATGACAAACAAGATGGCATATTTCTCATGGTTCTGGAACAGAATTATACTGGTTGCACTTAAAAATTATGAAAATAGAAAAGCTAATTTGCTGTACCCTGCCCTTTCCTTGTAAGACAATCACAATCTTTTAAGTAGTCATCTAGTTACTCTCCCTCAGCTCCCCTTCTAACTGAAGTGCGTATAAGCTTAATGACGAACCCAAATCAAGTCCATCTGGAAAGCTTCAAACTTTGGTTTACTTCTTAATTAATTCTTAAGCTCCCTAAATGCTTCTCGAGAATGTGGTGCACAAGAAAAATAAATGTCCAGGTGGCCCTGGTACAAACTGAGAAAAGAAGTCTCGAGGACCAAGCTGGGAGAACGAAAGTGGAGGAGAGATGAGACGTGCCCGCCACTCGGAAACGGTTTCCCGACCAGAGCTCTGGCTCAGGCGCCAGGCCAGAGACCCTCTAAGTTTTGCCAAGAATCCACACTGATCCTGAGGAGTATCGTTCCGTGAATGCACAATGTGCTGCCACTATGCTCTCTGGCATGGCAGCACTCAGGGAGGGGGAAAGAAGGGAGGGGGGGCACAGGAGATGCTTATCTGTCCCAGGAAGGTGGGTGTCTGGGACCCAGCTATGCCGCTCTCCATGGTGGCCTCAAAAAGAGCTAATGGGCCTGACCTGTGTGGCTCAGTGGTTGAGCATCGACCCATGAACCAGGAGGTCTTGGCTTGATTCCCGGTCAGGGCCCATGCCCGGGTTGCGGGCTCGATCCCCAGTAGTGGGCATGCAGGAGCCAACCAATCAATGATTCTCTCTCGTCACTGATGTTTCTCTCTCACTCCCTCTGAAGTCAATAAAAAATATATTTTAGAAAAAAGAAAGAAAGAGAAAACACTTGTTTGAAAATAAAAAAGACAACAATGAAGTGTGCTGCACCCGTTGGCCCTTCCTGTCCCAAATCCCTTCTCTGCAGCACGTGCTGCGGTTGGACAGCATTTTGCCAGAGAGTGAGGGCCCTGCTCTGGGTTGGGCTTCTGGGACGTCTCCCGCAGCGCAGGGCGATGTCCTCGGGAAAGGGACAGCAATCCTGCCTGTGGATGGTCGGCAGCGGCCCAGGCGAGCGGAGCTCACACAGGGCACCTGGCAGCGTCCTTTGTGTCAAAGGGAAACCAGCACAGGAGTCTGTCCCACTGCAGGGCCGAGCCGCTCAGGACAGGGGCAAGAGGACCGGCTCTTAGCCAGGCGGCCTGACAAGGGTAGGAATTATGCCTGTGTCTTGGTTTTCTCAGGCGGAGACAGGAATAAATAGCGGCTGGGTGTTTAAAATCCCCAAAGCGCCGCACTGGGACTGCTGAGCAAGGCAATGGGAGGTCCTGCCCATTTCTGGGGGTTCTAAGCCCCCTCCCCCCAAAAAAGGAGCAGTGGCCACCGGCTCTGCCAGCCAGCGCCCCCAAAGCTGTGCCCATCTCACTTTCCGCTCAGCCAGCTGTTGGGGTTAATGCAAGAACAAGAGCAAAGATTCCTTTCAAATAAGGGGATCGGGGGAAGGGAGAGGGGCCTGACCTGTGTGGCTCAGTGGTTGAGCATCGACCCGTTTGCTGTTAACAACGAGGTGGATAGGAAGCCTGGGAGAGAGGGCAGCTCCAATTATCGGTAAAACACTCAGAAATAAACAGTCCTTTACCCGAGCACAACTTCTCCAAACCCTCTAGAGAGCCTCTGTGCTGAGCTGGTTATATTTAGAACCGATTTGAACAACCGGTTATTTTGTCCACTGGAGCTAAAGAATGCGCGCTCCCACCAGGGCTTGGGAAGGGGTGGGGGAGACACGGAGGCACAGAAGCTAGCCTCCCCCCCACCTCAGGCCCCGGGACCAGGAAACCCCCGGATGCCGAAGGAGCCCGGCCAGGTAGGAACAGCACAGCGGCGGAGCCTGGAACAGCCTCGGAGGCGGCTCTGGCTCTGAAGCCAGTGGCAGAGAAGTTTCTAGTAAACAAGGTTGAGTGAGGCCTGCAGGGCCTGGACCTCATCCCCCAGAGCTTGCATGTGTAGGGACCGTCAGAGCAGGGGTCTACCATGCATCTTTGTGTCCCCAGCACCGTGCACAGAGCCGTGTGTTCCATGAAGGGAAGGTGAGATGGGACAGGTTAGATACAGAGCAAATAGATGATGCTATAATGTTAGTTTCTATGATGTTATAATCAACCTGGACACACACACACACACAGAAACAACTGGCAAGCAGAGGCGGAGGATCCATCCTGCATCCTCACGCTCCCGTCCCAACACTTCCAGGAAAAGTAACTCGGCCGCAAGCACCTGCAAGTCATCCAGCACATTCTCTAGAAATCTGCGCCCAGGAGCACACCTGCCTGAGTCCAGGACATTACCTGCTGACCAGTGGGCCAAGAGCAGCTGAGCATTTTCAACACAGCTGCCCCCACTGGGCACCAGGCATGGAGGCGGCGCTGGGATGCAAAGCGAGGAAGACCTACGTGGACCTTCTCTGGCGGGGCTCTCAGGCGGGCAGGTTGTGCTGAAAGGCATTATCTTAAACCTCAGTGGAGTAGGGTCAGCTCAGCTTCTAGGGCCCCTTCTCACAAGAAACACCCATAAGCCCTCACGACTGCCTGGATTACGGAATAGAACCCCACCACAGGTAGCTGAGGACCCCCCAGCCACCTGCCCACCAGACGCCTCAGTTCATCCTTCAGGGTGTTCCTGAAGAGCGGGCCGTGGGAGGTATTATTGCAGCAGGAAAGCAAGATGCAAAAAAAATGTACACACGATGATCTCATTTTTACAAGAGGTCAATTTCTAATCTATACATTTGTTTTTAAATGACAGCAGGGGAGAGAGAAAGGCACAAAATGATGAATGTGAGGCTGTGAACATGGGAAGGGTTGCCCGCATGGTGCCAATGAAAAGGGACAAGAGGGGCATTTGCAAAAAAGGAAACTGGTAAATGAACAACGTAAAACAACTCGGCGTATGTGACGCAGCAACCTATGGGATGAATGTGATGGAACCTCTCTTCTCACTCGGCGATTCCTGGAAGCTCTCACCCCGCCCCGGGCTTCAGTTCTGATCTGCGGGCTGCGGATCCAGTTCTGTGCCCCTGCCCTCCTCTGTCTCATGCATTCCAGAGCAGTGTCGCCTCCCCTCAAATGTCCGACAAGCATCCAGTGTTTTCTCTGAAAAGTCTGCTGCGCCTCTTATATCTCCTATCCGAGCAAAGGACACCATCATCGCTCCCCCAGCTGCTCAACAAATGCAGCCGGTGTTCCCCTCTAATCTTCCTTCTCCCCCTCCCTTCCCACCACAGCTTCTAAGTCCTATCACTTCTACTCTTTTAATATTTCCAGTACCTTCTCCCCGTCCCCCCTGCTGAGACCTTAGTCCATCTCCCCAATAATATACTTTGTCCCGATGACAACAATAGCCTCTAAACTGGTGTACCTTTTAAAGAATCCTAAACCCCTCATCCCCCCCAAAAAAAACATTTTTCACCCCACAGCCAGAGCGATGTTGCTAAAACAATAGTAAGTGCAGGTGCGGTCATGTCACTCCCATGTTTAAACCATTCATAACCCACTGCCCTAATGTCCCACCCACAGGGTCTTCCATTTGGTTCACTCCCATCTCTTCCCACCCCCATCCCTCACCCGACACTACATTCATAACCAGCTGCTGAGGGTTCCCCACATGCATCATGCTCGCTCTCTCCAGAACTTGTCTATATATTATTCCTTCTGTCTGGAATGTTCTCTTCCACGTTGTACTTGGTTTACCCCAAATTATCTTTCAGACTTCAGAGTAGATGTGTCTTCCTCCAGAAAGCCACCCGCGAATCTCAAGACCGAATTTTGTGCTCTCAGATGACCCTGCAGTCAGGCCTGGAGCAGCCTGTATCTCACTCTGGTATGGCTGCCTGTTGTTAGTTGTCTGTTTCTCCCACTAGACATAAGCTACTTAGGGCCCAACCTGTAGCACACCGTGTGGTACCCCCGAGCTGGACCATTAGCAGACAACCATGAAACGCTGCTGGGATATATAAAGGAAGGCCTCTCCCAGGACCCCCGAGAGATGATGGCCTCTCTAGATGAGTAGGGGAAGCCAATGGTTCATCAGAAGCCAAACAGCTAGCCATCCCATAACTCCCAATATGTGTAGCTGGCAATGATCTACCCAACACAGAGCAGACAGCGGCACAGCCCATAACCAGCCTTTGTCAGAAGCCAGGGCAGCATGACTGACCCCAGAGACCACTCTGAAAGGACACTGAGGGTTGATCCAAGTCCCTGCCCTGCCCTCCCTCAGTGAGAGCAGTGCTCGCTAGTCCTCCTGGGGACAACCCACCTGCTCCTCTCTCCCAGCCTGCACTTACCCCACTCCCCACCCCAATCCCAAAGGATGCCTTATTTTAAAGAGCTCGCCAACCTGTGTCCTGCACTGAGACAGATCGGGGACAGCAGACACTGGCATGTCCTCCAGGAACTGACAGCCAAGGACTCCTCAACCCTCAACACTCCACTCACAACCACCGCCTCCGCCCACAGCCGAGCGAGCAATTCAGCTGGTGTCTACACGCGGCACTGCCACGCTGCTGATCTGCTTCTTTCCTCTCGGCACCTTAAGATGATACAGACGCTAACAAGTGGCAGAGGAGGCGGTGAAGAGAGAGACCAATGCATTAATTATTCAAATTTAATCTTGTTTAACCTCAGAATTAATACAAAGAAATTCAATATTTCTGGGAAGACTGTCTAGGTAGGAGACCGTAATGTTTCTTTGACAGGTCTAAGGAATACACTGGGTTTTGGGGTTTTTTTTTACTTCTTATTTCATGTAATTATTTAATGTTATGAATTCTTAAAACCTAACAATAAAGAACTCAGAACTGATGTCAGCCAAAGGATCCCCACCTTCCGCCACCCTTTGCCACCCTCCTCACCCACACCCGCATGGACACTGGCATTCCCTACTGTGCTGTGCCCTTCTATCCGGTTTCAGAGGCTTTTTATTAAAAACACAAAAAAGTTGATGCAACCAAAAGGCTTAGGGCTTCTGCCAGTGCGAACTTCCTACTCCTCTTTCTTTCTGGTCAAATCCTTTTCCTGGAAATGACAGGAATAAGATATAGTAAAAAATAAAATGTTATAGCTGGAGATATAATCACGTATTTTGACCAGTGTTTATTAGGGCTCTAACCTAATAGATGGTGCATAGACCCTGCCCTCCCCCTCCTTCTTTCCAGTTATGTATGTGGTGGCCTCAATAATGAAGCCCAGCATAGCCACATTCTCATATCCCAGGAACTTGTGAATATTACCTTATAGGGCAAAGGGACTCTGCAGATGTGATTAAGGATCTTGAGATGGAGAGATTGATTGTCCTGGATTATATGGTTCAGTCTAAATGCAGTGACAGTGTCCTTATTACAGAGAGGCAGAGGGAGATTTGACACAGGAGAAGACAATGTGACCAGGAGACAGAGATGGAATGGGATGAGGCTATAAGCCAAGGACTGCAAGTAGCTGCTAAAATCTGGGAAAGGTAAGGAACAGATCTTCCCTTGCAGCCTGCAGAGTAAGCTCAGCCCTGCCGACCCCTTGATTTCAGCTCAGATACCGATTTCTCCCTTCTGGCCTCCCGAACTGTAACAGAATAAAGTTCAGCTGCTGCTCTAAGTCACCAAGTGTGTGAGCATTTGCTACCGCCATGACAAAAAAAAAAAAAACCTGATATAACATCTCCATCACTTTTTCTCCACGGTAAAAACCCCAATTCTGCAGCTCCAACCTCAGTCATGTGATTCTGATGTCCCTACCTGACCTCCCATCACAGGGTTGGATATGTGATGGAGGCCCAGCCAAAGTAGCTCATTCTCATAACTTCATTGGTCAGTGGGTGAATGTCTGACCCAAACTGGGCCAATCAGAGTCCTTTCCTAAGATTTTATTTATGGATACTGGAAAATAAAGAAGCTCTCTCCTCTGCCACACTAGGATTAGTGTATTTGTAATACTGACAGTGTATGTGTAATACTGACAGTGTATGTGTAATACTGATGGTGTAAAGTGTATTTGTAATACTTAATAAAGTCAAGCTTCGAAAAGGAACTGAAGAGAAAACGTGAGTAAGGAGGAGGGATCAAGAGAAAAATCGAGGGCAGCGTTGTTTGAACTCTAGGTCTAGTGGAACCTGATGCTCGATCCACTCCTTCTCTTCCCCGTTACATGGACGAAACCTGCCTTTTTTACTTTCAGCTAGCTTGGGTTGAATTTATATCTCTAAACTGAAAACAAAACAAACCTCCTAATACTTCGTCACTGCCAGGTCCACATTGATCTCCCTCCTCCAAGCTCTTTCCAGATGTACTTTTGGGGACACTTAATGCAACACGTTCCCTTCGTGTTGGTTCACTGCTTCTGGGTGATCCCCACTTCCTCCTCCACTGTGTGGAAATGCCTCTGTGCAGAGGGGTTCCTGGGGTTACTCAGACACCCAGACTTTGTCAATCCCGAGTGAGGTGAGGTCCACCAGGCTTCAGGTTCGTCCAGGGCTTAGACCAGAGACAGGAAGCCACACCTGGGTTCTCCCACTCTTGAACATGAAAGGAGGGAGGAGGGGAGAGGAAGAGAAAGAAAAGGTGCTCAAAGCCCCAGAGAGCAGGGGTCCCCTCCATCTCCTCTTTCTATCACAGGGGACCCATTCTCGGGGAGCCGCTGCCGGGACCCGCTCCCTCTCTGGGAGACAGAGTCCCCGGCGCCAGGAGCCATCCATCACTCGTCCTCCGCTGGGCTCCGGGGCAGGGCTTCGGCGGAACCACAGAACCACAGATGGAGGAAAGAATATCACATGCCCGGGTTTCCCAGCGTTAAAACGGAGAATGGGGCCTCGGGGAAGGCGGCCGGGATAATTAAAGCATTCATTCAGACTCCGGTTTGCCCGGGAGCAATGGGCTCCTGATAGCGCCACTCAATTTCTCCCACTAAATACTGGTGGCTCCAAGGTGGTCGCCAGGCCACAGGATCTTAAAAGACCCCCTTCTTCCCAGTCCCCTCCCATCACCCGCATGGAAGTACTCAGAGGCAGCAATGTCAGGGGCTTGAGGGTTGTCACTCAAAATGTCCCTCTTATGAGTTATGGCTGGATAAGGGGTGAAAGACAACTGCACACCAGGAACCTGCTGTACAGAGAGGGCAAGTGGCTTGCTTGGGGTCACACAGCTGCTAGTATGTTAGAAGGGAAGTCCTGATATCCCGATAACACCTTTTCTGACTTTGTTCCATCATTTGTCTCAACAGGACTGCTACACCCGTTCCATCTGCTACACCCTGATGCACACGCATGCATGCACACACATGTATCCCTTCTTCACAGCCTGTCTCCTGGTTGTCACTCAGCTCCTCTGCACGTTTGCTCAACATGCTCCCCCACCTAGCAGCCCTCTCACCTTCACTGCCTCTCCACCTCTCTTCAAGGCCTTGGCTCAAGGCCTCTTCTCTATCATCACTCCACCTTTAAAATGTTTTTAAATTTTAATTTTTTTCCAATTACAATTTACATTCAATATTATTTTGTACTAGAGGCCCGGTGCACAAGATTCGTGCACTGGGGGTGGGGGTGGGGGCAGCCCTCAGCCTAGCCTGCACCCCAAGCTGGCAGCTGGACATCCTTAGCGCCTCTGAGCAGGAGAGGCTTCCACCACCTCCGCTGGGCTCGCCATGAGCCCGGCTTCTGGCTGAGCAGTGCTCTCACTATGGCAGCACACTGACCACCAGGAGCAGCTTCTGCGTTGAGCAGCTGCCCCCTGGTGGTCAGTGTGTGTCATAGTGACCTGTTGGTGGGCCATTGGGTCAATTTGCATATTAGCCTTTTATTATATAGGATTAGTTTCAGGTATACAGTATAGTAGGTTAGACAATCATACACTTTACAAAGTGGTCCCCCTATTTCCAGTACCCACCTGGCACAGTACATAGTTGTTATGATATTTTTTTTAATGTATTTTTATTGATTTCAGAAAGGAAGGGAGAGGGAGAGAGAGTAAAAACAATGATGAGAGAGAATCATTGATCTGACTGGGCTGCATCCTGCACATCTCCTACTAGGGATCAAGCCTACAACCCGGGCATGTGCCCTCACTGGGAATTGAACTGTGACCACCTGGTTCACAGGTTGATACTCAACCACTGAGCCATGCCAGCCCGGCTGTTATGATGTAATTGACTATTTTCCCTATGCTGTGATTTACATTCCCGTGACTGTTTTGTAACTACCAATTTGTACTGGTTAATCCCTTCGCCTTTTCATCCATTTCTCCACCCCCTCCCTCTGGTAACCTTCAGTCTGTTCTCTGTATCTATGAGTCTGTTTCAATTTTGTTTGTACATATCACTGAAATCATATGGAATTTGTCTTGCTCTGTCTGACAAATGCTTAACTTAGCATAACACCTTCTTAGATCTACCATGCTGTTGCAAATGGTAAGATTTCATTCTTTTTTATGGCCAACTAATATTACATTGTATATATGTAGCACCATTTTTTTATTCATTCATCTATTGATGGGTGCTTGGGCTGCTTCCATATCTTGGCTATCATTAATAATGCTGCAATGAATATGAGGCTGCGTACATTCTTTTGAATTCCTGTTTTGGGTTTCTTCAGCTATCCACCCAGGAGTGGAATCACTGGGTCATAAGGCAATTTCATTTTAAATTTTTTGAGGAACCTTCGCACTGTTTTCCATAGCGGTTGCGCCCATCTGCATTCTCAGGTGGGCTTCTTAATCTGTCCAATTGGCAACTACTTCCTCCTTAAAATGGACATAAACACCTTCTTTGTTAACATCTAATGATCAAATGGAATAAGCATCGATAGAAGAGTCACTGAGAAAATGTAAGATGGTAACAAAGGGCCTGAAACAAACCATTATTTAGAAATGAGTAAAAACAGATAGTGAATCATTGGCCATGTTTGGAATAAGTGGCAATGCTTAGGAGGGTTTTGTTTGTTTGTTTGTTTGTTTGTTTTTTCTCTGGGGACACTGTAGCACCCAGGCCAGGAAGGTGGGGAACATGTAGTGGCTAGTTTGTCTTTTTTTTCTTTTTTAAATATATTTTATTGATTTTTTACAGAGAAGAAGGGAGAAAGATAGAAAGTCAGAAACATCGATGAGAGACAGACATCGATCAGCCACCTCCTGCACGCCCCACAGTGGAGATGTGCCCGCAACCAAGGTACATGCCCCCGACCGGAATCAAACCCAGGACCTTTCAATCCGCAGGCCGACACTCTATCCACTGAGCCAAACTGGTCTCGGCTAGTTTCTTAGGGTATAATGAGATCCCTCGTAGGTAAGAGTATGGATCCTCATAATAACAAATGAGAACTAAAGCCATAGGAATGAATTTAATAAAAAATATAATGAAAGAGATTAGACAGCCCGGAAATAAATTACCATATATACGGTCAAGTGATTTTTTTATAAGGGGCCAAAACTACTCAGTGAGGAAAGGACAGTATGTTCAACAAATGATGCTGAGATACACACCTACAAAACAATTAATTGAAACCCATAACTTATACCATATACAAAAAATTTACCTCAAAATAAAAGACCTAAATGTAAGAGTTAAAACTATAAACCTCTTAGAAGAAAATAGGGGCTTGACGGTCATCACTCAAAATGTCCCTCTTATGAGTTATGGCTGGGAAAGGTAAATGTCCCTCTTATGAGTTATACCGGTATGGATGAGGAAACGGAGACTTAGAAATGTTACCACTTTATGGATAAGGAAACGAAGACCTAGAAATGTTAAGCACCTTGCCATAGGTGACATAATTATGAAATGGAGTAGGAAGGATTCAAACCCAGGAGGGTAGACTCTAAAATTTATACTAACATTAAATTTGGCAATGATTTCTTGGATATGACAGCAAATACATAGGAAACAACAATCAAAAAATGTAAATTGGACTTCATTAAAATTTAAAATTATTCCACTTAACGGACACTGTCAATACAGTGAAAAGGCAACCTACAGAATGATAGAAAATATTTACATGTTTTATAAAGGCTTATTATAAAGAACTTCTATAACTCAGAACAAAACAAACAACCCAAAGTACTTATAATAATAGACATTTCTCCAAAGAAAATATAGAAGTGATCAATAAGCACATGACAAGATGCTCAAATCACTCATCATTAGGCAAATGTCCATCAAAGCCACAATGAGACACCAATTTATGCCCATTAGCATGGATATCATTTTTATATGTAATAACAGATGTTGGTGAGGATGTGGAGCAATTGGAACTCTTGTATATTGCTGGTGAGAATGTAAGTGGGACGGCCACTGTGGAAAACAGTATGGCAGTTCCTCAAAAATATTAAACATAGAATTACCGTCTGATGTAGTAATGCCACTTCTGGCTGTATTTCTGGAGGAATTGAAAGCAGGGACTCAAACAGAGATTTGTAGTCCCATGTTCAGAGCAGCCAAAAGGTGGAAGCAATCCACGTACCCACTGATGGCTGAATGTATAAACAAGATGTGCTATATATTCAGCCTTAAAAGAAAAAACCTGAAACATGCTACAAGGTAGATGAAACTTGCAGAAATTATACTAAGTGAAATAAGCCAGTACAAATGGACAAACACGGTATGATTGTAATTATATTAGGCACCTCGAGGAGACAAATTCAGAGACAGACAGTAGAATGGTAGTTTCCAAAGGCTGGGGAGGGGGAGACATAGGGAGTTCTTTTTTAATGAGTATGGAGTTCTAGTTTGGGCAGAAAGAGAAGCTCTAGAGATGGAAGGTGATTGTGGCCTTAATGTGCATGTACTTAATGTCCCTAAAATGAACACTTAAAACTGATTAACATGGTACATTTTATGTTATATTTTACCACAATAAAAAAATAAACGCCAAAACCGGTTTGGATCAGTGGATAGAGCGTCGGCCTGAGGACTGAAAGGTCCCAGGTTCGATTCCGGTCAAGGGCACGTACATTGGTTGCGGGCACATCCCCCGTAGGGGGCATGCAGGAGGCGGCTGATCAATGACTCTCATTGATGTTTCTAACTTTCTCTCCCTCTTTCTTCCTCACTGTGAAAAATCAATAAAATATATTTAAATAAATAAATAAATAGATAGATAAATAAATAAATAGCCCTAGCCAGTTTGGCTCAGTGTTAGAGTGTTGGCCCACAGACTTAAGGGTCCCTGATTCAATTCCAGTCAAGGGCATGTACCTCGGTTGCAGGCTCGATCCCCAGTCCTGGTCAGGGCCATGTGGGAGGCAACCAATCAATGTGTTTCTCACATCAATATTTCTCTCTCTCTCTCTCTCCCTAATTCCACATTCTTTAAAAAACAATGGAGAAAAGACCCTTGAGTGAGGATTAACAACAACAACAACAAAAAAAAAAAAACGGATAAAAATAAACCTTAAGTAGTATACAAAGTATACAAAGAAGAGTATAAATTTTAGAGTCCACCCTCCTATTCCATTTCATAATTATGTCACCTATGGCAAGGTGCTTAACATTTCTAAGTCTCCGTTTCCTCATCCATAAAGTGGTGAAATACTGGCACTGCCCACAATATTGGGTGTTTTGAGGCATGTAGAGGACTTAGAACAGTGTCCATCACACTGTGAGTGCTTAATAGGTAGTAGCAGTTCCTCACTGATACGTCCTTACCAAACATTTACTGAGCACCATCCCGGCAGTGGGCCAAGTGCTGGGAACACAGTGATAAACAGGATAGGATCCTGCTTTTAACAACTTTACACCCTTAGTAAAGGGGACCCTAAATTATTACCTCCTCACTCAAGCCCTCACTTTTGAGGTGTTTTGAAAGTCAACATGGAAGCACCTCATCAAGAAGAAAAACAAGAGACCCCATTACTGAGCATCTAACGTGTTTCCTAATGGTGAGACCTGTCTGCAAAGAGAAGGGGCGAGCGTCAGTGCGCTGAGGTGGTCTGCACAGCTGCTTATCCGACACGTTGTAGAAGAGCAGAGGGCGAGTCCAGGTGACCCGCGGGCCACATGCGCTCCGAGAGCCTGTGACGCTCCACGGCGAGGGCCAAGGCCTGAACCGTGAGCAGCTGGGCTGGGGAAAGGCTCCGAGGTGGCGGCTCTGCAGACATCTCTGCTTCGTGACATCCCCCCAGGTCCTCCCTACAGGAGCCACAAGTCTCCATATGTCAGGTGTGGATTCGAATCCAAAATGACAGACAGGGTTTTCACAGCTGAATGGGCAGGAACCAGGGCAAGGTCATCCCTGGATGACAGGCAGGAGGGGGAGGAAGGCCCAAGGAGGAGGCCACCACAGCCTGTTCTGGGCCCGTGCAAAGCCGCAGGCTCTGGGCCGTGGCGTGAAACATTGAAGCAGCCTTCGTGAGTGAACACCTAGAAGACAGCACCTCCAGAGAGGGAACCCTAGCTACTCCCGCAACCCAGACAAGCCCGAGACCTTATCTTTAAGGAAAGAGAAAAGAGGTCTCTTTCTAGGAGGTTTGTGGGTATCCTGCGTGGCCAAAGAGGGTGTCCCCTCTCAGTCTTGACACTTCATGGGCAGCCCCGACTTCACGTGCAGGGCTGAGTCAGGGCTGCAGAAAAGGACCGGCGGGGTCTCAGCCAGGCAGTTTCCCTCAGGGTCTCAGGGGAAAGACAGCCCAGCTTCTCTGGGCTGAGTTCCTGACTTCCCGCTTTCCTGGGGTGCAGGGGTGGAGGGAACAGTAAGGTGGTTGGGGAGGCCTCGCTGATAAGGTGATGTTTCAGCAGACACCTGAACGGGGTGAAGGGCAAGCCACGTGAATACCTGCAGAAGAGCACCCCACCCTCCCACCACCCCCCACCCCCGCCGCAGAGGGAACAGCAAGTGCAGACCCAGAGGCTAAGTGAGTGCCTAGCACCTTAGGTACCGCAAGGATCTGAGTGACTAGATCAGGGAGAGACAGCGGAAGAGTTACAGGATATGAGGTCAGAGAGGTAAGGGACAGGGAAGGATTTCAGAGCCTGTGGGGTTTGTAAGCCACGGTAAGGATCTGGCCTCTCCTCTTGACGAGCTGGAAAGCTGAGGTAGGGTTTTCAGCTGAAGAGTGAGATGTCCTGGCTTAAAATGGTTAAAAGGTCCCTGGGGCTGCTGGGTCAAGAATTCACCCCAACAGGGAAGCGTGACCACCTGCCTCAAACAGCAGTAGGCTGTGGCGACAATCCTGGAGAGAGGTGACAATAGCTTGCACCCGGTGGCGGCAGCGGAGGTGGTGAGATGCGGATGCATTCTGAAAGCAGAGCCAAGAGGATTTGCTGACAGACTGGATGTGGGGAGTGAGAGAGAAAAGGAGGTGCCAAGGATGATGCTTGGATTTTCTGGCCGCAGCTACTGGAAAGATGGAGTTTCCATTAACTGAAATAGCACAATTGAAGGAAAAAGAAGATCCAGAAATCACATTTGGACATAGAAGGTTTGACATGTCTCTTGGACATCCATGTGGAAATGTCTCTTGAGCAGCTAGATGGACACACGTAGTGTGCAGGGAAAAGACCTGGCTAGAACTACTTGTTTAATATCATATTAAGCATAACATGTGATATCCACATGCACTTAGCTATGCATTTAATATTTAGAAGTCTTCTGTGTGTAGGGCTCTGGATAAGTGATGGTAGATAAAGAAGAGAAGAGATCTGAGGACTGAGCCTAGAGAATCCAAAATTCACAGGTTGGTTGATGAGGAAAAATTAACAAAAGCTCCCAGGAGTTACATACGGCATGGGAAAAAAAAAACAGAAGAGGCTGCTGTGTCCCAAAAGGCTTTTTAAGGACGAAGGAGTAATCAGCTGTGAAATGTTGCTGATAAGTCAGGTATCTCAAGAAGAGAACTGAAAATTGGCTACTGGATTTGACAACAGGATGGTCACTGATGGCCTTAGAAAGAATAAATGTTGGGTGTGGGGGCAAAGGGGAACCTCATTAAAAACGTTCAAGCCCGGCTGGCGTTGCTCAGGGGTTGAGTGTCAACCTATGAACCAGGAGGTCACAGTTCGATTCATGGTCAGGACACATGCCCAAATTGCAGGCTCGATCCCCTGTATGGGGTTTGTAGGAGGCAGCTGATCAATGATTCTCTCTCATCATTGACATTCTATCTCTCTCTAAAAATCAATTAAAAAGTATTGGAAGACAGTACAAAAAGAAGGAATAACCCTAACCTGTTTGGCTCAGTGGATAGAGGGTCAGCCTACAGACTGAAGGCTCCCAGGTTCGATTCTAGTCAAAGGCCTTGGTTGTGGGCACATCCCCAGTAGGGGGTGTACAGGAGGCAGCTGATCAATGTTTCTCTCTCTATCCCTCTCCCTTCCTCTCTGTAAAAAAAAATCAATAAAATATATTTGTTTTAGAAAAAAGAATGAGGGTAGCCAAATAGTACAGGGAAAAATCTCTCTTTATAAATTATTCTAACAAGTGACGAAGGAATGGAGAGGATTACAATATCCACATTTTATGAGTCCCAATGAAACAAATAATCCACAATGAAGGAGAAGCACCACATGATCTCACTCATTTGTGGATAATAAAGAACATTGTAAACCGATGAACAAAAGGATAGATACAGAGGCAGTAAAGCATCAAACAGACTGTCAAATTATAGCAGGAAGATTAATGAGAGGTGGGGTAGATAAGAGATCAATCAAAGGACTTGTATGCATGCAGATAAGCATAACCAATGAACATAGACACTGGGGGATTGGGGTATGCCTGGGAGGGAGGGGGGCAATGGGGAGATACGTATACATGTAACACAATAAAAAAAATAATAATAAATAAATAAATAAAAGAAACAAACAATCCAGGCAGAGGTGAGCACACTATGGCTCTTGGGCTCTATGTGGCCTGCTTGTTGGTGCAAATAAAGTTTTACTGGCACTCACCCATGCCAGTAAATGTATGCATTGGTTATGGCTGCTTCCCCACTTCAGTGGCAAACTTGAGCAGCTGAGATAGAAACCACATGGCCCACAGACTAAAATATTTATTGTCTGGTCCTTTATAGAAAAGGTTTGCCAACTCTGATCCAGGCGATGATTTTCAGTGGCTGCTAATGTCACAAGAAGAGACGAGAACAGACATTAAGTGCCTCTGATGGAAATGCATATTCCCCCAGGAAATCATCTTGCAAAATAATTTTTAAAAATCAAATCTAAATCAAATAGAACTAAGTACCCGTTCATAAGAAACACAGGGAACAAAACATCCAACAACACAAAGGGAGTACAACCAGTAACATCGACAATGTGGGAAAATCTACAGAAAAAAAGACCAAGTTTCTTCAGCAAATAAACTATAAGGCCAAAAGCAAAGTGGGGAATGGAACTTACAGAATAAGATTTTTTTCAAAACCTCTCAGCTACATACAATGTGTCACCCTTATTTGGATTCCGATTCACATAAATGAATTGCTAAAAAAAAAAAAAAATTATACAATTAGGCGAATTTGAACACCAACGGCACAGCTATCTAAAGATATTCTGACATAATTGTTAATTTGAGCAAGTGTGGTAATGCTATTATGATTATTTTTCTAACCCATTATCTGTTAGTGACTTGTACTTAAATATTTATGATTGGAAAGATATGATGGCTGCGATTTGTTTCAAAATAAGGCAGTGGGAAGGTAGAGAAGGGAGATTTAGGTGGGAAAAGAACTGGTTGATAATTATTGAAGCTGGGTGGTAGTACTTGAGGGTTCATTATACTATTCTGCTATGTTAGTATATGTTTGAAATTTTCCACAATAGAAACCTAATTCGGAAAAGAGAGAGAGAAAGAATAAAGGGAGAGAATCTAGACCCAACAGCTACAAACAACTCTTTGAGGAACTGCACTGCATTGAGAAAAGGAGAGATGGAAGGATTTCTGGAGCAGGAAGAGATGTTTTAAAAAAACATGGTCACCTCCATCAGACTGTCCCATCCCAGCCCCCGGGCTCTCAGTGGAGTGTCACTGCTCCTCGGGCAGCTCTCCTAACCCTCCCACTCCGAGCCTGGGGTCGCCAGGCAGAAGGTGCAGTTGTGACCTTTCGAAGCCGCCCTCTAACTGCACTCAGTCCTACAACCGGAAGATTAACCAATAAGACAAGGAGCATGAGTACACAGCTCAGAAGATGCGCTGGCCACAAGGCCACTCTGGATCGGTTCAGGGAAGCAGGGGTGGGGTGGGTGGGGAGAGGTGTCGAGGGCTTCGGGAGGAGGAGATCCTAGAATTTAGCTGGAGAGGGGAAAGCAGGGCATGCTGGGAGGGAAGAAATGAGAGCGCAGACCTGAGGGGAAGGCCTTCCACAGAACTGCACCCAATTCCTGTTGGACGGGCCGACAATGACCCCCTGTTGTGTCGCTACCAACTGCTTCCTGTGGCCAAGCTGACCCACGCCCAGCTTTTTGGAGGGTCGCCTGCGCCCACAGCTACAGAAGGGACACCTCAGCCAGGGCCAGCCCGGGCCTGCCTCTCCACCTGGCACCTCCGCCTCCACCGCTGCCCAGTCCTCCTGTGACTCACAACGCCGAGAATATTCTTGACCTGGGTCATCCAACCAGGCTCCACGTACAACGGGGCCCGTGAGACCCTGGACTTCCCTAATATTGTATGAATATGGGGGGGGGAGGTGCATTCCACCAGGTCAAGGCCACAGGCTTCATAACATTTTCATATGACTCCAGAGCCTCGCTGTACTAGAGGTTTAATAATTCTGTTATGTACTGGACTTTGGGTGAGGTCTTGGTTATAATTATATCTGTTAGGGCCCCTCCTAACCCTTCTTCCCAAATAGAAGATCGCTTCTGGACCAATGGCAGAGGGACGTAAACTTCTTCAAAGGCAAGTTCATGGCCATGCAGACCCGAGCATCCTCTCCCTTTATGGGCCAAACGAAACGGCACAGCTATCAGTACGAGCCATTCCCCACACACTAACGTTACCCGCATGTTCCAAGCCCTGATTAAAGCCAATTATTCAGTGGTCCTTCATATCTGGGCACTGAGAACATTGCTACGAAAACTTTTAAAAGCAGAGTAAACCAACAAAATGGGCTGTAATGTGTACTTTTTAATTGAATTCTGTTTGCCTCTAAAAATCAGCACACACCCTCCCCACGCAAACCCTCACTACTTTACATCCCCTCCAAAGCCATGCCTAAGAGGATGTAGGATCCGCGGCAACCTGCATTGCCTGCCTCCCTCAAATGTTCCCACCAATATTTGCTGAACACCCCTCTGCCCTCTGCCTTCTCTCCCCTCCCCTGAGAGCCCAGCACCATCCCTGATCCTAAAGGAGTCTCATCGCCTCTGTTTGTTGAGGAAGAAAGAGATGTTTGGATCTGACAGCTGGAAGGTTAACCAAAAGATTATACAGATCCAAACTCCAGACACATCCTGTGAGGTAGGTCCTACTCCTGCATCCATTTAAAGAAGCTGAGATTCAGAGACTATGACTGTGCAGAGCTACTTTGCAATGAATGGGAGAGCCGGGACCCTATCTGAAAGCTGCCTGATCCCAGGGGCTGGGGCTCTAACCCCTGCCCCCCCAGAACTGAATCCCCATCTGCCCGGTAAGATCAGTTAGGAGGCTGACTCCTCTGACACCCCTCTGGACTCCCCACCCACAAGGGACTCTGTCAGGGGACCTGGGCAGCTTTATGTTTCAGCAACAGTTTCAACAGTTCTAGGATGCCAGCAAGCCTGTCCGCCCTCCTGGGGCAAGAGTGTGCGGAGGCTGGGGACAGCGGCGGCAGCCACACTTCATGTGCCCAGTTCCCAAGCACCTTCCTCCGCGGACCTGACCGGTTGCTGTGCTCCGCTCACCCTAGGCAGCCAGCCTCCCGGGATGACTAATGTTTGCCTTGACATCTCTGAGATGCTTCTGCCTTTGGTTTTAGTCATAATGAACTAGAGGCAGGCAGAGAACAGGAGAAGAGAGGGGGCTTGGAGGAGGCGGCCATGGTAGGGAGAGGTGGTAGGCAAAAGCCAGAGGAAGCCGTAGGCAGAATGCAGACCTGGGACCAGGAGACCCTCGCAGGTCAGAGGATGAGCTGAGGAAGGGGACCCAACTTCCCTGGCCCATCCCAGAAGAGCTGATCCCCACTATCCCTTTAGGGCAGCGGTTCTCAACCTGTGGGTTGCTACCCCTTTGGGGGTCTAACGACCCTTTCACAGGGGTTGCCTAAGACCATCAGAAAATGCAGATATTTACATCACTATACATTACAGTAGCAAAATTTCATGGTTGGGGGTCACCACCACATGAGGAGCTGTATGCAAGGGTCGCGGCCTTAGGAAGGTTGAGAACCACTGCGTAAGGGGCTGGCTTGCTCAGCATGGAGGCATCACCCCAGCCTGGTGGGAAAGGGCAGGGGAGGACGGAGGAGGAAAGGGGAAGCAAGGAGTGCACAGGGAGGAACAGTGCTGAGCCCTGACTCAATTTCCCCTAGAGGGGTTCACATTCTCAGAAGCAAAGACGCTTCAATTCCTCTTGGGTATCCCATGTCCTTCCCTATCCAGAGGGAGGCACAAGATCCAGCTTCCCTCACCCCCTTCACTCCCTTGGACCTTTATCTATACCCCAAGAGTTATGGCGCCACTGCTATGTGCCAGGATGGTGCTGAGCTCTGTGACACAGCAACGAGCAATAGGCACCTGGTCCCAATCCTCCAAAAATGTTCTGCCTGGGGACAGATATTAAATATACACACAAACTATGCTGAGCGCAGGACATGACAAGAATGTAAGAATTTGGAAGGGCCCAAATTAAATGGACTGTGGGAGAGGGTAGTTGTCTAGGAAGATCTCCCTGAAGAATGACATTTAAATTGAGATTTGAACAAGGAATAGGCATTACCCAGGTAACTGGGCAGTTAGAGGATGAAAGAATTAAAGAGAGAAGGAACAGCACATACAAAGGCCCTGTGGTGAGGGGAGCGAGGCACATGCTATGGGAGTCCAGTGTGGCTAGAGGGGAGGTGGAGGTGGTGGGTGAAGGAGAGAGCTGCAGGAGTGGAAGCTGGAGAGAGCAGGGGATGAGAACATGCAGGACAGGGAACATGCCATGGCCAACACGTTGGACTTCAAGCTGAGAAGTGGCATGATCATGTTTATTTTTCAGAATTATGTGGGCAACCATGTGGACCATGGATCTGTGAAGGGGACACAGAGCAAGTGGAGAGATCAGTTAGGAGGCTGCTGTGGTCATCTACACAGGAGATGATGATGACTTGGTCAAGGTGGCGGCTGTGGGGGACAGAGCAGACTGCAGGACTAAGGAGTACTGAAGCAGTTAGAGGGAAAGGGTTGGACTGCCTAGGATCATGGAGAGCTGCAAGTACCAACAGTGGCCCTGGACTTCTGCGTGGGTGAAGGTGCCACTCACCAAGAGAGAGAAAGCTGGAGAAGCAGATTGGGTGGTAGAGATGAAGACTTCAGTCTGAAGGTATCAAGACACAACTGGGAAAGGCATGTCTAGGTAACTGCGTTTGTTCAGTGGGACAAAGCATAGAGATACGTTGAGTGGAAAGATCAGGAAATTAAACTGGAGAGACAGGCAAGGGGTAAATCATGAAAGGCTTTATACATCATGTCACGTGTACTTTGTTCTGAAAAAGAGAAACGATGGGGCCGTGTCAAGAAAAAGAACAGCATCCTCACATCTGCATTTCAGAAAGAGGCTATGGCCACCGTGTAGAATATGAATTTGAGGAAGACAAGACGTGTACAGTAGACCGAGAGAGAGATGATGAGTGCAGTGATAGTAAGGGTAAGGAGAAGGGACAGAATTCTGAGGCATTCAGGAGGAACTATCAGCAGAACATTCTCACTAACAGGATGCAGATGAGGAGACAGGGCAAGAGGGAGGAAGAGGAGTCACAGGTGACTCTCAGATTCCTGGGTTGGACAACCGGATAGACAGTGATGCCACCTGCTGAATGAGGCTCTATAAGAAGAGGACATAATCTGGTAAACGATGATGGGTTCAGTGTGGAACAAGGCAAGGTGGTGGTGCTAGGAAGTGTTCGATACAAATATCCAGTAGTCAGCTGGAGAGAAATTCTGAAACTCCAAAAAGAATTCTGGGCTGGAAAACAAACATGGAAGTTATCAGCAGACGGATGATGGCCAAAGCAAAGGGAAGAGAAGAAATCCCCAGGGAGAGTGTGTAGCATAAGAAGTGAAAAGGGCCAGGGGTGAGGCCAGGAAGCACCTACTTTTAAGGTTCAGTCGCTCAGTTCCCTCTGGAGGAGGAGCCCAGCCAGCGCTAACCAGAGGAAAGATGGCCAAGGTACCATGAGACACTGCTCCCACAGTCCCACAGAGCTACTGCAAAGTTTGTTGTAAATGCTCAGGGAAGCAATTAGCACTGAGGTGCTCATGGTTAGTGAAAGATGTGTCCACCAATATCTGCATTTTCATTAGGGTCTAAACCTCACAGTAGGGCTTTAAAGCCAAGACTCGAGTCAAATCCTGGCTCCACCACCTCCTGTGATCTTGAATTCTGGAGGCCTTTGTTTGTATAAAACAAGAATAACAATATGTACTTCTTAATCCCATCACCGCTTTCACACATTCCCCCTCTTCCCTATCTGGCAACTGTCAAAATGTTCTATGTATATGTGAGTCTGCTTCTGATCTGCTTGTTTGTTTTGTTTTTTAGATTCCACATTTAAGTGAAACAGTATGGTCTTTGTCTTTCTCTGTCTGACTTTCTTCACCGTACCCTCTAGGTCCATCCATGTTTTTGCAGATGGCAAGATTTCATTATTTTTATGGTTGTGTCATATCCCATTGTATATATACACCATAAGGAATATAGCCGGTAATATTGTAATAACTACGTATGGTCTCATATGGATTTATCAGGGTGATCACTTCATACATTATATAAATGTCTAATCACTATGTTGTACACCTAAAACTAATAGAATATTGGCGTCAAATGTCATTGAAAAATAAAAACAGGACTAACAATTCCTACATCTCAAAGAGGTGTGAGAGATACCAAGTTTCTGGAACATGCCTTCATCTATGGCTCTCTTGGTGGTTCTAAACCTTGGAGGGTTTGGCCCAGCCCATTTCTGATTCAGGATATCTAAGATGATGCGAATGCTGCTGGTCTGGGAACCACCTTTTAGGACAGGATGTTCCCTTAAAGGACCCCACCATGTGAGCGAATACCTATTCCATGTACCTCCCACTAGTCTTGTGACCCTAGAGAAGGGCTGTGGGGTCAGAGCTCTAGGCTCTAAGGGCAGGAAGCAGGATAAAGCAACGGGAAGGTGAAGGACAGGGACAGGCACATAGCCTTCTCCCTCAGCTGTCACCCAAAACATCTAAGGGGCTGCACGTTGGGTGATTCACACCTGCGAGCTTGAAAAGCCATGACTCACTGGATTCAGTAGGTGGGTTGCATTGACTCAATTTTCAGGGAGGGGGGCAGAAAGGAGAGCAGGCCTGCAAAGTCACAGCCAACAGCCAGCCAAATGGACTGAGGTCTCCCAGGCAGCCGGTGAGCCAGGCCCAGGGCTGGAGAGCAGAGGGAGAGGGTGGCAGGGCCGGAGGAAGGCAAGGCCCCAGAGGGTGCAGAAGCATGGGAAGTGAAGCCTTCTTCCCAGATGGGGAGGGCGCGAGGGAGCCTGTGGCACCGCCCACCCGTTTCAGATAAGCGAGGCTCTTCTCTGGGTTAAGAAGACCTTGGAAAGCAATCTGGAGCTTCCTTGGGAAATCTACCCTCTCAGAATTGCCCACCCCTCTCTGCCCTGGGGATGCCCAAGGAACCTTCTCCACTTTCCCCAAGACATCATGGATAAAAATCACCAGAAAACCCCAATAGAGGAACAAAGGTGAGTCATGGACATCATTCTATTTTCTTTCTTCCTTGCATTTTTTTTTTTTTACAGTTTACATTCCAAATTATTTTGTATGGGTTTCAAGTGTACAGTATAGTGGTTAGGCAATCTTATGCTTTATAAAAAAGCATATGATACTGCCAGTTCCCATGTAGAGTTATCACAGTATAGCTGACTAGACTCCTTACTCTGTACTTCACATCCCATAACTATTTTGTAACTGCCAATCTGTACTTCTTAAAGCCTCCCCCTCTTCCACGCAGTCCTCCACCCCACCCCAGCCCTCTGGCAAGCATCAGTCTGTTCCCTGTACCTATGGGTCTGTTTCTGCTTTGCTTGTTGTTTACACTGTTCTTTAGATTCCCCATATAAGTGAGATCATATGGTACTTCTCTCTGACGGACTTATTTCACTTAGCATAATACCCCCTTCATCCACCCGTGCTGTTGCAGATAGTAAAGATTTTGTTCTTTTTTATGGCTGAGTAATATTTCATTTTATGTACCACAGCTTTTTATCCATTCATTTATTGATAGGCATTTGGGTCTATTTTGTTTCTTAAAAATCCTTCTAAACTCCCAATGATATATACATAATTTTTAACCCATATTTACTACCAAGCCAGGTACTGAGATTGCAAATATTAATCAAAATGTGCACCCCTCGAGAAATTTTGCCTAATGAGGTATAATATATGGGGCACTTATTTTGTAGTTCACAAAACAGTTTCGTGTACAATTGCACTTATTTCTCACAATGGCCACGGAGAGTTGGTTATGTGGATCCTATTTCATTTTTGCCATTCTGATCCGCTGAGATAGCACCTCCTCAGAAGCCTTGCCTGACATACCCAGTCAGTGCCACATCAGTCTAGATTAATTTTCTGACTGACAGTTATCACTGTCTGATTTTTTCTTACACATTTACTTGTCTATTTGTCTCTTTCTTCCTGCAATTCAATATAAAAGTAGGAAATGTGTCTGCTTTATTCACTGCTGTATTCCCAGGACCCAAATCGTGCCTGGCCCAGAAGGATACATCTGCAGAAGAGGGGAGAGGAGGAGCGGGGCACAGGTAGAGGCTGCGATTCACCCACTAAGTGGCAGAGCTGAGGCTCACAGCTAGGGCTTTGCCCCCAGCCCAGTTCTCCCCCTACACCCAACCTGGGGGCCACTCTGGGGCAGCACCCAGGTTCTGGGGTTGGCTGGCTAATTCCCAGGGCTCTCAGCTCATTAACCCAGAGCCTGAGATCCAACAGAAGGAGGAGCAGGTAGGTGTTCACCTGTCATTACAAATCCCTTCCCTAGAGAAGGCATGGAAACCTGCTTGTATGAAGGATCATCACACTCAAGAAAACCTCAACCAAGGACCAGATAAGTCAAGAGAAATTAAATTTACTTTTTTTAAGAGGAAAAAAATATATTCTTTTCAAATTAAGAACAAAGAATAAAATTCCTATTCAGTAAATAAAACAAAAAAAAAAATTGGGTGTTTTTTTGTCATTATTGTTGTGTGTTTTTTTAGATAAAATCATAGAATGGCATTGCTCTATAGCATACAGTGGACCACAGCACCTTCTCTAAAGGATGGGTCCTGGGCCTGAGGATGATAATGTAGCGAAGGCCCAGGGAGTTAACTGACTTGCCCGCAGTCTGTGGCCAGTAAAGACTAGAGCCGTGGTCAGCAAACTGCGGGTCACGAGCCACATGCAGCTCTTTGGCCCCTTGAGTGTGGCTCTTCTATAAAATACCACGGCCTGGGCGAGTCTGTTTTGAAGAAGTGGCTTTAAAAGAAATTTAAGTTTAAAAAATTTGGCTCTCAAAAGAAATTTCAATCATTGTACTGTTGATATTTGGTTCTGCTGACTAATGAGTTTGCCGACCACTGGACTAGAGTAACACCAGGACCATTTATGCCACTGGTAAAAGAAATGAAGACTTCTTCAAAGCACTGTACTTAGAAATAGGAACATTTATTTGAGAGTGAGAACCGTGTCATTTTCATCTTTACTTTCCCATTCCTCCTAGCAGAAGGCGGTGTACACATCCTTTCCTGAGAAAGCGGGGAGGCTCCAAAAGATAGATGTGCGGCATAAACACAGACCCCTCTGCAGTACCGAAAACGAAGAGAGCTACTTCGACCTCAAGTTGCATTTTTGCAACTAGAATGAGATTCCCGTCGTTCAAAGGCATGCCCACCAGTGTGGCGCTAGATTTTGCTACCCAGGTTAGAAATCTCCTGGTTATAAACCCAAGTTATAAAAAGCCACAGGGAGCTACCCCACTCCAGGCTGCAGTGTCCGGCCTGTACCCAAGAGAGCATCACACCTTCCTGCTGGTGCTCCCAGCTCTGCGCCCTCCCCAGCACCCAGTCAGCTGCTGCTGCTGCCGCTGCCAACACTAACCCTATTCAGGATCTGGAGTCTTTTCTCTTAGCCCCAATCCCAGACTTGCATTTTGGGGGGAAATTTCTTCCCAACTCTGTACTTTATAAAATGTTCTTTTATAAAGGCTCGGTGATCCCAGAAGAATACCACATTCTGTCCTTGAGTCTCACTTACTGCAAGTGCCCCACGTCCACGCATGTGCAGCAGACACCGGCACCTCTCAGAATCCTCTGTCAGAGAGGAGGGTTACACCCCTAACACAAGTCTTCCAGGTCACGGTGGGAGGAACCACACATTTTGGCTTCTGCCAGGAAGGCACTTCATTTACCCCCAGTCAACTCTGTACTATAACAAATGGGTTCTGTAATGGGGTTTTTCATTCCAAACAGCTTTATAGTTTGTCACATGTACACTTTGTCCAATGGCCTAGGTCCATGCTCCCCAATGCACTGTAAGTACCACCAGGACACACCTTCTTCCCCTATTATAGATGTTGGTTAGCAGAGTGCTGTTTCCTGCTCTTCCCGATTCTCTATCACTTACTCAGGATGCACGGTGATAACAACTTATTGGGGATGCAAGGTAACCTGGGGCAGACAGGAAAAAGGCTCTGCCCTGGCCAGATAAGAACCCCACTTCTCCAGACCGGAACTGGGCTGAGGCCTGCCCACGGGAGACCTGAGGCAGTCACTGCTCCTCCCCAGGAGGGGTCTTGCAGGCCCCCTCCATCTATCTACCGCCTGTCCATCAGCCGCACTGAGAGAGGGGTCAGCTCTGCCTAGGATTTACAGAGTGTGAAGCCCCCCGGAACCGTGGCTTCTGAGATTGTTGGAACTGGGCAATACCTGCAGAGCATCTGCCCAACCTTCATTTCCAGGCAAGATGAGACCCAGCGAGGTCAGTGTCTTGCCCAGGGTCACACACACGGCTATTCAAGGAGCTGAGTCAGGGCTAGAAGTCAAGTCTCCCAGGCCAATGCTCTTTTCTCTATCGCGCCCCCAGTTGTTAATACCTTCTTTTCCCCAATGCCGTTCTTGGCCTGGCTGACGAGGGTGCCACAGGGTAAACAGGAATGATGAATAGATGGAAACAATGTCTAGAGCTACCCATTTAAGGCTCTATTTTTGCCTTCATGACAGAGAGAGGCTTTGAGGCATCTAACCAAGGTACAGCTGTGTGTGGTCAGAACCCTTTGACCATCTATAGACGTATTTCTGGGCAAATCAAGGGGTGGAGGGGCTCTCTCCAAATCTAGACCCTGGTGGGTCTCTGAGAAAACGGGAGTCACTTGGCTGTGATCCTTACAGATACAGCTTTCAATGACTAAGGCACAAACCAGATGGTGACACAGGCTCTGCTTTCCTCAGACACCACCCAGGCAATCAAATATGGTGGCGTGGAGAGACCCCTCCAGTGGTGGTGCAGGCAGCAGGGCAGGGAGGAGGGACACAAACTTCAGACACCAAGAAAGGACAACACTGACAGAAAGGACAGGGGCAGCATGAAGCAAGGTCCAGGCAAGATGGCCAAGTGGACTGACTGCCCAACCCACCTGACTCTGGAATCATCCATCACCCCAGGATTCCAAACAGCTGGGACTAAATCTGTGAGCCAAACACTGACCACATACATCCACCTCAGCACAAAGATGCCCTATTGCAGGGAGGGTCAGCCGGCCTTGGGTTTGAATTCCAGCTCTGCTCCCACTGTCTGGGTGCACTTGGGCAAGTTACTTAACGTTTCTGAGCTTCCGTTTCCTTACCTATAAAATGAAGATCCCTACTTGTTAGGGTGGGATAGACTGATTATGGTAAAGTCTAGACCCGGGTTGGCATACTGGCTGAAAAACAATAAGCACTCAATAAGCTGTAGCTAAGCCTTCTGAAGCCCTGCAGAAAGCCGCAGGGACTCGGCTGGCTGGCAGAGCCAGGGGCTCCCAGGAGGATGGAGCTGTGACTGACACATCCTCTCGGAGTCCTCATCACTCCCTCTCACAAGCCAGGAAGTAGAAGCTGGGCATTTCCCTGCCACCGGATGCTTCTTCAACAAGATACTCCCCACCCCCAGCCTCGGGAGATGTGACAACAGTGATCCAACAGCTCTCCCGTGTGACTTGAGGGTCACTCTGTACATCACACAGCCACCAACACAACACCCACAATTCCTGGCAGACAGACGGTCTCCTGGGAGCCCCGGACTCATAAACACCACAACGAAGCAGCCAGAGAGCTAGAACGAGCTCCATGTAAATAACCCTCTCTCTATGTGTAATCCCTGTAGTCAGAGCATGAGGTTCCATCCTGGGGATGGGATTTTTGACAAAGGAAAGGGGTTCGCATTCAGAAGTGGGCTCTCCGGGGGGAACTGAAATAAAGTCCAGCTGAGATCTGAGTCCGGAGGAACCATCCAGGAAGGAAGATGCAAAACACAAGCGATGTGAAAGCATCACATGCTGCCTCCCGAGCGGTCCCCACCGCTCTCCGTGTAGTCGCTCCTGGTTTAATCATCTGTCCCTCTCCGTCTGGACAGTCTCTGTTGTTGTCCACGTGCGATTATCACTAATGTCTCTGTCCGCTCTCAGAAGTGTCCTGGCTTGGACAATAAATTACATGATTACCCCAAATCCCAGAGTGGTGAGAACATCTTAGCTGGCCAGAGACGGGGTATGTGAGAGACAGTAGGATGGGAATCAAACAGGAAAAGGTCATCTTTTAGGTTCTAGGGGCGGCTGCACAATCTACAAGACCCTCCTATTTGCAGAAGAAGAAAGTTTTCTATTTTCCATGAGCAATTTCTCTGGAAACTGTCACCGGGAAGTTTCCCCACGGTGTCCATCCTAGCTCCCGGCCCCAGTGAAGACAGCCCCTTTGCTCTGGCTCTGATAGAGTGACGCTCATATTCAAGCCTCGGAAACATCCTTTAGTTCCACGGAAACCCTTCTCTGTGCTAAGCCGAGCTGACTCCTGTCCCCTAATGGCGATGTCTCTGTGACATGGCGCTGCTCTAGGCCCCCACCTGTAGGTAAGAATCAATGTTCCAACACGGGGCCTCCAGAGGGAAGAGCGTGTGAATCATTAAAAGCCCCCGATGTCGGTCATCCATCCACCCACCCACTCAGCCTGAACCTCGGGCTCTGAGCAGCCAGAGACACCGCCCCAGGAGAGGGAGGAAACCCCGGCTGGAGTGAGCGGCTACACTGGCCCTCAATCCCCACAGCGGGGCGGAAGCCTGCATCTCAGGAGGATGAGGGAGGTGCCTCCCATCACCCTCTCCCGGGCAGGAGCCCAAGGCAGAGAGGCGCAGAGGGCTGGGGGCTCCCTTCCTTTAAAAAAGGACACATCCACCCTCGCGCAGGGACACCAGAGAGTGTGGAAAAAGCAAGCCACGGGAGCCTGGCTCCCCCGCATCCCCCTTCCTCTGCGGGAATTCCCAGCCTCCTCGAATGATCGGGTCCACTCGCTGCCCGACCGTCTGCGGCTGCAGGTACACCCGGTCTGTCACTCCCGGGACGCCTCCAAGGGCGCAGGCAGCTTCCTTCACACAAACTTCGCTGGAAGCGAGCCTCACCCCTGGACTGGTGTCCCCCCAACCCCCCACACTCCCCTTGCAAAACTTCCCGGCGCCCGGACTGGGGCGAAAGGGCCCCCCGGGCTCGCGGAGACCTGCGGCGGCGGCACCTGCTCCGAGCCTGGCTCTGCGCTCCGGGCAGCGCGAGCCTCCCTCGCCGCGCGGGCTGAGCAAACGCACGACCCCACGCAAAAGAGCTGCCGGCCCTGGGTGCCTGCCGGGCGTGGGGCACACCGCTCACACCCCAAAACCCCGCAACGGCGCGGAGCTTTCCCACGCCCCGCGAAATTGCCGCCCAAGTTGCCAAGGAAAGGGGCGCGCGTGGGGCAGCAGCGCCGGTTTGGAGAAGGTTCGGGCCAACTAGGGTTCTCCACGGTCCCTGCCTCCCCAACAGGTAGCAAAGCCGGGGACCCAGCGACCGGGGAAAGAGGGGGGGGACAGGGAGAGCCGCGCAGCCCCCCACCAGGCAGCAGGTGCAGGGCGCAGACAACCCTTTCCTCAGCAGCAAACCCCCAAACCCGGGCTTACCTGGAATTGACGCAGAGTCCCGCGCCCGGCTGAAGGAGGAGAGTGCTAGTATCCCCGACACATCCTTGGATTATTTTAAAAGCGCAAACACGCGTGGGGGAAGGAGAGCGGAGGGAGGGGACGGGCGAGACTGGACCGGAGGAGAAGGGGAGCAACCGCACGCAGAAAGCGGGGGGCGGGAAGGTGCGGGGCGGTGAGGGCGTGAGGCAGGAAATACAGGGGAGGGAGACCGTTTCTGGTTAAGAAGCCTGTCTCCTGCCCACGGAGCGGAAAGGAAATCCCTGGCAATTCCAAAGAGAACCGGCACCACATGGCCCCCGCAGGGGCACGCGGGAGGGAGGCGCGGAGGGTGCAGGGGGAGGGGGGCAGTGGCGGAAGGAGCTGCATCCAAACCGCGGGAGGAAGAGCTGTCCAGGCGCGGGCAGCACCCGCGAGTGGGGGTGCGGGCGGGCTGCGGGGCGGCGCGGGGCGGCACGCGGCGTGAGCGTGCACACCGGCTGGGGCGGGCGCACGGGCGGCGGTGCGCACCCGGCCTGGGGCGGGGCGGGCGCACGGGCTAGGCTGGGCGCACGGGCGGGAGCTGCGGGGCGGAAGGGCCTGAGGGCGGGGCTCAGGGTAGTAAACAGCCCAGCCTGGGGCTAGACACTGAAGTCAGGGCTTTGGTGCAAAAGTTCTTTGGCCTCAAACTTCCCCGGGCCATTCCCCCCTGAAACACCCACCACCCGTGTCTGCGGGCAGGCGTGGGTGCCCAGGTCCTGCTCGTGGGCCTCCCTGGGCTGCAGGGTCCTGTCGCCTGCCTATCAGGCAGGAGGGCCTTGGCGGCCAGAGGGTGATTACCTCTAAGGAGAAACAGGTGTGAGTTGGGGGCTTCAAGGATCCATCCGGTTGAGAGAGGAGGGAGAGCGCAGGGATGGCCTCTAGAGGGACTGGACAGAGAGGCTCTCAGAGAGTGGCCAGGGGCCCTGTGAGGATTTTAAAGGGATGCCCTGTTCCCAGTCAGGGGAGGGAGCGGGACAGTGAACACAAAAATAATAAAATAGCCCTACAAACAAGTCAAACGGGCATCTCCCGAGCTTTCTAGATCCGAATCGCTTAGAGTGTCCTCCATCCCTCCATTCCTCTGATTCTTTGCACGTCTTTCCCTCGAGAATAGCAGGAATGCCTCCCCGAGCCGGTGCTGGTGGAAACCCCACAGCCCATCTCTTCAGTCCAGCTTTGGCCACACACAGCTGCCCGCTCTCCTGCAAAAGCTCAGAATCAGAGCACAGAAAGGAGGGAAGGAGAGAGAGAGGGGGGAAGAAGGAGGAGGAGGAGAGGGAAGAGAAAAGGGAGGAGGGGGGGGGGAATTGAAAGGGGCAAGAAGAGAAACAAAGGAAGAAGCAGGAGGGGAGGAGGAAAAAAAGAAAAGGGGTACCAGGGCAGTGACTTCTCTTTCTGATTATATATATATATATATATGCATATATATGTATATATATGTATATATAATGTGTGTGTGTGTTAATTATTGATTTCAGAGAGAAAGGGAGAGACAGAAACATCAATAATGACAAAGAATCATTGATTGGCTGCCTCCTGCACACCCCTTATGGGGTAATGGAGCCCACAACCCCCGCATGTGCCCTTGACCAGAATCAAACCCAGGACCCTTCATTCTGCAGGCCGATGCTCCATCCACTGAGCCAAACCAGTTAGGGCATCCCTGGCAGTTCTTGTGTCAGGGGGACCTTGGCATAGATGGGGTGAGTCCTCTGAAGGCTTTCACTGAGGTTTGCCAGACTTGAATGAGGACAGTCAGACTTTCCTACTCAGCAGCCAGCTCCTTGTGGCTGAAAGCAGGGATTCTTATCAAGCCTGCACCCTGTACACCTGCCACCTCCCATCTGGCATGTGTCAGAGAACAGGTGCTAAAGGGGAACTAAGTATCCACCAGACTCGGGGCTCCTCTCCCCTTCCCCTTAGTCTGGGGTGAAGGAAGGGAAGCCAAGACCAAGGGCTGTGCAGCTTCCTTGGCTGGTCCCCATTCCCCCACTCCCACCCCCGAGGGTCAGTGTGTGAGGACCCAGGACTTCCACCTCGGACCCAGGTAAGAGCTGAAAATCATCACCAACCCTGACATGAGATGAGTGTGGACTCTCTTTTGGAAAGCCAGGACTTTAGCCCTGACATTAAAAACTGCTCCATCTGGGCATTGGAACACAAAAATCAGGGCCATACATCAGTTGTTGAGAGGTGGACAGATTTTTGGAAAGCCTTGCAGATCTGGTTCCCCTTATTAAGACTGTCTTCTTTTTTTCCAGAACAAGCATCAGAAAGCAATGGGACTCCCTTTTGTGACAATCTTGGGCCCTGCCCAAAGGAAGGTAAATCCTAGGGAGTCCTGGGAACCAGAACTCCTGCTCTCAAGGAAAAAGAACCACAAAAGTGGGGGGTGGGGAGGGAAGAGAGAGATTTTCCTACTTTAGGAAATCACCTGCAGAATCTACAGGGAAGGGGGATGACTCCATTAACCCCAAGATGGACTTTTCTTGCCCCACCCACCCCAACCTATGGTCACACAGACACGTCCCCAACCACTGAGCCCCTTTTCCATCAGCCCGCAAGCAGGAGCATCTGCACTACAATGTTTGGGGTTTTTGTGTGTTTGTTTGTTTTTTTGTAATGGAAAAAGTTTAAGGAGCTGGGGTACCAGAAGGCTGGTGGTTTTCCTGGCTTGGAATCTCCTGAAGAGAAGAGCATCCATGCTCACCCCCCCTCCATCATCAAAACAAACAACAATGGTGCCCACACACAGGACTTCCATGCCCGTTCATACTCCCGAGAGAGGGCCATGCTCACCCACCGATGGTTCCAGGACAGATGGCCTTGACCTACCCAGGAGGCATCGCCACCCCAGATGTCCAAGGACTATGTGCTCTCAGACACACCTGCCATTTTATTGTTTGCCTCTCTGGTGACAAGTAACAGCTAATTAGAACAAATGGCGTCCTTGCAGACATAACAACAATATTGGTTTTGATTCTTGTCCCACTTGGATGAGCTGTGGCTGCTGTCCAGCGCCTTTTACTCCAGGCTGCGTGGCTGCCTCCCCCTCTGCACCCCAGCAGATGTCTGCCCGCCCCACTCCTCGGCCTCTTCTGTACACAGCATGGGGGGAAGGCTCAGGGCTCAAGGCACGCTCTCCTCTCTTGAGCCAGACCAACAAGGGAGCACCCTGGACAGCCCTGATGCAGACCTGTGCCCCATGCCGCGCCCCCTAACGGGACTTCATTCTGGGGCCCTAGCTTCAAAGAAAAGCCCCTGGTTTAATAATTCAGCCTACTTGAATGCCATTTAGTAGCCATGGAAACCGGTTTCCTGACATCTAGTTGTACGTAGGCTGTGGTTGGAAGGGAAAAGAGAGGGAGAGAAAGAGGAAGGTGAAGGAGAAAGGAAAAGAAAGAGACCCAGCTGAGATTTCGTCTAAACTTCCCTGCTTCCCTTCGTTCCGCAGGGTGTGACAATCCTGACGGTGTGATGCCAGCACATCTCAGCTACACGCCTCTCCCTACCTCTCTGACTTCCTTCTTCCCCCATCTCATCTCTCTCTATCTCTTCCTCTCTCAGACCTACTGGGAGGCAGGAGATCTGACTCAGCATTCCAACTAAATACCTTTCTGACTGGCAGATGCCTTTTTTTTTTTGCCTCAGTTTCATTATCTGTAACAGGGGAGGCTTGTGGATGTTCGCCATTTTTCTTCCAGCCCTAAAAATCCATGATTGTGTGGTCCCATCTCTGTGTCTGTCCAGCCTTTTGTCTCTGTCCAGCTGTCTCTGTCTCTACCTCTCTCTGCCTCTGTTAGTTTCCTATGTTTCTCCATATGTACACCTCTCTCTCGCTCGTTTTTTTCTCTTTTGTGACTGTCATTTGCCATAAGATTTCACCTGTAAAGCAGCTATCAACACTAATAAAAGAGAAATATGCAAATTGAGTATACCTCCATGATGTCCACCAGCCAATCAAGAGTGAGTTTACAAATTATCCCAACAAAGATGGCAGGTTAATTTGCATACACAGGCACAGAGCGAAGACTGAAGACGACTGAAGAGGCTTGCCTTCTCCGCTGCGGCCAGAGAGAAGGGGTCCCGGTTGCTGGAGGAAAACTGGTGCTGGCAGCCAGGGAAAGGAAGGCCTATTGCACGAATCTTTGTGCAAGGGGCCTCTAGTTTTTTAAATAAACATTCCATTCCTCCTTGCTGGAAAGTGTCCCATCACCTCCCTTCACCTGACTAATCCCCTCAACCTTCAGGTCACAGACCAGACGTCAGTTGCTCTAAGAAGCCTTCCTACCCACCTTATCTGCCCCCACAGTGCCCTGCCGGCCCCTATTGTGCCACCTCGCTGTGTTGTTGCTACCTCACCTGGTGAGTGAGTTCACTAAAAGCAGACACCGTGCTGTGTCCTCAGTGGCTGTCTTTGGGAGGCACTTGACAAGTGGCAGTTGAATGAAAGGGTAAGTGGCCTTGAAGTACAGATCTCTGAACCACTGCTGGTTAAAGTCTCGAGACACTCCCGGGAACACACACAGCAGGAGGAAGCCGGACAAAAGCCCACCTGAGCCTCTGCCGCCCCTGGACCACCCTGGACGGGGAGAGAGCTCCTCCCAAACTGTCCTGATAACATGCTGCGCCAAGACGAAGGAATCCTTTCTGACATGTTGGCGGGGACACTCCAGAATGGAAATGGCTCCCGGGGGGATTGAGAATGGGCTCCACCAGAAATGGGGACAGTGGATCGGGCCAAGTGGTGGCACCCATCAGCCTATCACGGGGGTTTCCCTGGTACCATGTGGGCAAACTCAAAAGGTAGCAATAGCGTCCCCACCAAAGTGTCAGCTTCCGGCAGGTGCCTCACACCAAGTAACTTGCAGCCGGTTAGGCTGACTCTCTTCTGGATGCAGAGCCATCAGGATGGAGGCCAGAGGCACAGGGGCCAGGGAACATGTGGGCAGTGACTCTGGCCCCTGCTGGGAGCCACCAATGTGGATTCTGTCACCCAGAAAGCAGCTGCTTTAACAAAGAAAATAGTCTTTTGATCATCATCTTTTGGTGGGCCAACAAGACCTATCCATTCTAGAAGCTTTGGCTGTAAATGTGAATGAAAGGCAAGAATTTGGAGGACGAGGGTTTCTTCCCAGTGCTCCGTAATGGGTTCTCTTCCATTCATGTGTTACACAAAGGGGCAGGGGCAGCTGATGAACACACAGCTGTTTGCACTGAGTTCCCATGAGGTTGGGACAGCCTCCAGCACAGGGTCAGCCTTTGCAGAGCGCACAGTCCACGGTCATGACTCGGGAACCCAGGCATATCTCCCTGCAGCCCCCGGCCCACTAGCCACCACACCCCCCTCCCACAATAATCCTTAATCCAGATGGAGCTGCCTTACCCTCAAAGATCTGCCAAGTGACACAGTCTTCCTGATGTCACACACAGACCGACTGTCCCAGTTCATCAGCAGACTCCCATGAGCTGTCCTCACCACCCCCTCCCCAAGTGCCACATTCTCATAACCCTTGAGCCATGAGCAAGCTGACCAAGCTTCAGAAGAAGGGAAATATTTAAAGTAGAAAGCTAGAGGGGAGAGAGGGAAAGAGGGAGAGAGGGAGAGAGAGAGAGAGAAGAAAAGACCAGCATATACCCTGAAAAAAAGACACTGCTCTATAAAATGACACCTGAACTTGAATTTGCATCCAGACTATATTGTTAAAGAAGCTCAAGACCTTCCATACTGAGTTTTCCCATCTCAGGGGTATAGTACCCCCCATCTGGGAAAAAAGGAAAGGGAAGGAAAGGAAAGGGAAGGGAAGGGAAGGGAAGGGAAGGGAAGGGAAGGAAGGGAGGGAGGAAGGTAAGAATGGAGGGAGGGAGGGAGGGAAAGAGGGAGGAAGAGAGAAAGAAAGAAGAAAGAAAAGAAAGAAAGGGAAAGAAAGAAGTCCTTCTGTATAATAGAAACCCGAGATGGAAAACAAATCAGCTAAAACCCTTCCTGGATGCCCAAATCATGCCACCACATCATCCTCTTCTAAAGGAAAATACTCGTCCTCTCCCACATGCTCTAAGTGCTGCACAGCTCCGAGTGCAGCACCCAAACATTAGGACGAACCCACGTTCTTTCACCACTCCTAGAGCAGAACCAGCAAGCCTGTGGCAGTGAACGCCCATGCCAATTTCCTTTCATACACACACACAGACTATCAGGGTGTTACACGCCACATACACAGTAAGTGAGACATGGCACACAAGCACATTGCCTTCCTGGGACATGTGTGTGTGCGTGCGTGCGTGTGTGTGTGTGTGTGTGTGTGTGTGTGTGTGTGTTTTGCTTGGAGACTGGTGATGCTTTGGATTATGAGGTTTCCATGGTTACCTTCTGTGGCGGGATCTGGGGTAATTGAACTCTTGGGGTTCACCATTCAACAGATGCAGCTCGCTCACTCCTGCATGCTCACGAGCTCGAGGGCTTGCTCTGTCTGCATTTTATCACCATCAGTGTTTAGTTACAGTTTCAAGTCAAGTACATTGTAATGGAGTTGAACCTGCCTGGGGCTCTGGCTTTACCTTGGAGAAGGGCATTGAAAATTCTGATTCCAACATTCCAGTGACTTTGGAAGAGGCTCAGACTAATGAGGGTCTAGCAGCAGCCAAGATCATACAGATCCACCCTTTCTTCTCTATGCAAGGAAGACCACCGTCCCAGAAGGGGTGAGGAAGATTATAATACCAATTCACAGGAAGCTCTAGGAGAATACAAGTCGAAAGACCAGGTTGGCATAAACCACAGGAATGGGAACATGGCTTCAGCAACAGCATCCCCTCCTTTCCCAGGAGGCCTCTCTCATTGGTTATCTTACATCAATTTGGAGCGAAGTAATTTCTCGGGATAGCATTAGCCTCGGACACGGTCCCATCTATGCATAGGAGAAACTGTGCAACTTGGCTTGTCCAATAAATATTCCAGTCCACTTCGTTTCCTCCAATGTGTCTAACAAGACAAACAGAACTCAGAGCCAATTGGAAAGCAATGGACAGCCTCTTGTTCAGCCTCTGATGACCTAAATGAGTAAAGAAAGGAAATAATTTCACTTCGCCAATGAGCAGTATGGCCAGGCTCAGATTTCTGGTGGGAAGAGGGAAACTCACTGTACTGAGTGTTTAATGGGAGCCTAGAGTCCTGTCTCAGTTCAGCCTTAAGCCAGCCTGGAGGCCTCAAGCAGGGCTCTTAGCTTCTCTCCACCTCAGCATCTTATGTTTCTTCTAGAGGCCCATTGCACGAAGATGCATGCAAGAATAGACCTTTCTTCCCCTGGCTTTGCTTCCACCCACCTGGAAGCCTGCAAGACCTCGCTCCCAGCCCGAGGACCACTCCTATAGCTCCCTCCACCCCTGCCCTCCCCCTCACAGCAGGCGTCCCACACGCCCAGCTGCTCTGCACCTGCAAATGCAAATTAATCTGCCATCTTTGTTGGATTCATTTGCATACTCACCCCTGATTGGCTGGTTGGGCGCTATGGAGTTATGGTCAATTTGCATATTTCTATTTTATTAGTGTAGATGGCTCTTGGTTTCTGGGGGTCCCAGATGTTTTCCATGCATGGCAGAAAAGCTTTGGCCTGGTAACTTCACATGTGGTAGAGGACAAGGACCCAATTGAAGCGATATGGGGGCACCTGAATGGTAAATTAAGATAGAAATCAGAATTATATTCCAACTGTCCATACGCTTTTATATTCTTTTACATCCTCCTTTTCTACATGTTCTCCTCCAAACCCAGAATGAGCAATATCTAGGAATCAGTAGGAGGAAAGAGAAAGATCAGATGTGAATTAATAGCGTATGCTTTCAATTTTGATCCAACTACTTACAAAGCAGAACTCGAAAGGAAACACACCCATGGAGAAAAGAACAATGTAGTTAATTAGCCAATTGAAAAAGAAGAGCTGGAAGGCAAACAGCAGGGGTGTGACTATCCTCCACACAGAAGAGCAGAACAAGAGGCAATTTAATCATTATGAGCTACAGTGAGACCCACATTCTCCACCACCACCACCCTCCTCCCCGCCTCCCCCCTTTCCCCCCCAAACCCCGTGTATGGGTGGTGTTTGCCCTTCCAAAATTCACATATTGAAATCCTAACCCCCAGTGCCTCAGAATTTGACTGTATTTGGAGTCAAGGCCTTTAAAGAGGTAATTAAGATGGAGTGAGTCATTGGTATGAGCCCTAATCCAACCAGACAGGTGCCCCTATAAAAGGAGACGAGGACCCAGCCACCCACGGAGCAGAGACCCTGTGCAGACAGAGGAAGAAGATGGCCATCCATCAGCTGCGGAAGGAAAGGATCCAGCCCTCACCTTGGTCTCAGATTTCCAGCCTCCAGAGCTGTGAAAAAACACATTGTTGTTGTTGAAGCCACCCAGTGCGAGTACTTTGTCACCACACTGACTCCCACAGCCTGAGGCCGAACTGTAGGCGGCGCGTTGAAATGAGACAGTGAAAAATAGCTGCACTGCAGGCCACTGACTAAATACCACAGGAGCTCCGGCAAGTTACCCTCCTCTCTGTGCCTCAGTTTCCTCCTCTGCACAATGTGGATAACACCACCACCTTTCTTTCAGGGCAATTAACGCCTGTCCGTCATACTCAAACCTCAGTTCTCCAACGTCTTCCATCTTGAACAATTCAGTTCTTGGCCAAGCCGTCAATGGAAAATGTCTCTGTGGTTGAACAAAACTTCAGCTCTCAACCAGACACCCCTTTCACCTGTACGATCAGTCTCACAGGCTGACAAAGGAGAGAATGCACAAGTATCCAACCGCTGACTGCGAAACCCAGCGTCGGTCACGTCTCAGGAAATGGTGCTGGGAATATTTTCGTGTTATTGCTTTTTCGGTTTTGTTCCTGCTTGTTTTTGTTAAACGCATACAGGGAGTGACCATGGGTCCTAAGAAGGTTAGTGATAGCAGCAAAGGAAAGCTGTGAGAACAACAATAGAGCCTAGAACAGAAATAATTGCAGTGTGAGAGAGGTGTCTGCCTGTCTGACCTGGCTACCAAGGATGGCGCGGCTAAGCAACGATTAGCACCATTGCGAAACATACAGAAGCTAGCAGGAGTGCTGATCCCGCTAAGGGTGTGAACATGCTCTTGAAACAGCAACCACAGGCAACTGAGAAAAATTAAAACGGAGTCATTTGCGGGACTAGAACAGATCAAATTCCATTAGCATTATTTCTAACTGGGGAAAGAATGATCCTGTTTTCGAATAAATCGCTTCTCCAAAAGAATGGATTAAGTTCGAGAACCAAGGTTCCGCTGTGCTTCTCACAATGCCTGGAACTTAGAAAATACCCAATAAATATTATTACCAAGACAGCCAAGCAATTTGTTGTTTTGTTGTTGTTAATCCTCATGGGAGAATTTTTTTTCCCATTGATATTTTAGAGAAAGTAGAAGGGAGGAAAGATGGGGAGAAAGAGAAAGAGAAAAGAGAGAGGGGAAAAAAATCTATATGAGAGAGACACATCGATTGGTTGCTTCCTAGATGAGCCCGACCATGGCCAGAGGTCAAGCCTGCAACTCAAGTACATATCCTGGACTGGGAATTGAACCTGTGACCTTTGGTATGTGGGCCAGCGCTCTAACCACTGAGGAACACCAGCCAGGACGCCAAGCAATCTTTAAATTGGCGTTTAAAAACAAAACAAAAACAGCCTGGGATTGAGTCAGCTCTCTGGTCCCGGCTGAAGACGAGGAAGTAGGTAAGGAAGCTTATCATGCACTGAGACCACACAGAGGTCCAAGAATCACCTTGCTACCCTTTCAGAGAAGGCTGCACATTTACATCCTTCACTCTCTGATTATTTTAGAAAAGTAATCACAATTTTCTAACCCGTCAGTCGGTGAACTCTTCGCCACAGAAGCTCTCATTCCTCCCCCATAAGCCACTGGAGGCTTCCCTATGAATACATCATCCCTAACAGATCTTTGAAGGAAGCCACCCCCTTGACCCATCAGGTTTCTGCTCTGAGGACAACTGATCTGATTCAGCCTCTACTCCGCCCCTGTGGGGTGTTTAGAACCAGAGGAGAGGGAGCCGGAATTTAACCTGATGACATGGGAACAGCACACACAGGAATTCATTTCCATTAATCGGGACAGATGGCGGCCGCAGGGTCCTGGGAACAGCAGGCAGTGCTCCCAGAAGCCTCTGCCTCTGCCTCAGCCTCAGGGACACTCATCAAATGTGCCCCGCCTTCCACCACCTGGACCAGAAGCCCCCCGTCACGTGTCCACCTTGGGGGCCTGTGATTTGGTGGCTGCTGGCTCTGCTCAGCAGCACCTCCAGCCTCTGTTGCCCTCAGGAACCCTGACAGGAAACCCAGACCTACACGCAGGTCCTGAGACTCCGGCCAGACTCCCACGGCCCGTGTCTGCCTCAGGAAAGTCCAAAGCCATAGGAGCAACGTTAGTTCCCCATCTTCAGGGGACGCCGGAAGGGGCAGTGCGTCCCCTCCGAGAGCCCAGCAGCACCCAAGCCGTCAAGGCCCGGGATCCTTGAGCAAAGAGCAGATGAGCCAACAGAGGACGAGTCTAAAACGTTCTCTCCCCAGGCCCAGAGCGCGGGCCTCCCTGGAGCCTGTGTGGCCGCAGGTGCAGCTGTCAGTCAGTGGATGCCCTGTCCCCCAGCATGTGCCAACCCTGCCTTCCCGGCAGACACTCTTATAATGTGGTGCCATGCAAAGATGGCCATGTAGACTCCATGACTTTCCTCGTCCGTGGAGGCGAGGACAGGAGAGAGAGGAGGAAAAGAGGAAACAATAAAGGCACACAAAACCCTCGTGCAGGGGAGGGCCTCCTGGGCTGCTAATGTACCAGACAAACACGCCGCCTCGCTTCTCTGCTGCGCTGAGGTATCGATGGCTCTGGCTTATTTCTGAAGAGCTGTTTGGGGGGAAATAAAAAGGAAAACACAAATATTTTGACGGGTGAATCTAGCTTCTTGTCCCCTAAAAATTGGTAGTTCCCGAATCACTCGTTAGCTTTTTCTTTCCAGAAAATGTATTAATAGCTCAATCTTCTCAATAGGAAGGTTTGGGCGTCTTCCCCAGACAAGTTCCTCGAGTGCCGGAAAGCACAACTGGGGTGGGGGGTGGGGGGCGCTTCAGGGTGACGTCACTGGCTGTGCTGATCGGGAATCCGCCCACATGTATCGGTTACGTAATCACTTCATAAAAAGTGAGGAAAGAGACCCACATTCTCACCAGCCCCCAAATTACCCTGATCATTACTTCTCCTGATCTGGATCTTTCTATTTCTCGTGGCTTTTTGTACGTAATAATGAGCCAATTTCCAAAAAGTAGGCCACCTTCTAGATTGGCCAAATGAATTTTTTAATTCTGCAAATAAAATGCTGTGAGATATTGAGACATGGAGGCCTTCCCACCAGGGTCAATAATAGCGCTTGAATGTAATCTCTGCAACCTATCCATGACCCGAGGTCTCTCTGAAGATCTGATGACCAAGCCCAGCTCCCATATACATTCATTATTCATTCTCTCTCTCCTTCCTTCTCTCTCTCTCTTTCCCCTCTCACCCACCATCACCATGAATCAAGAGAACCTGCTCTGATCGGCCCCTGGTCCCAGGAGGAGGAATAGGAGTGACATGTGACACAGAGCTAGCCCAGCCACTGAAACCTGAAACAAAGCCTATCAGCTGACTTCCTGCTCCTTGAGAAAAGTGATGGCTGTTTTAAGCCTCTGGATTTGGGGGTGGCTTATGAGAGAGTGTTATTGTGCCAAGAGTTGGAAGTATAGGCACAGGCCCGTTTATTGTTTATCCTAAATGTGGGTGAGAATGCAATTTCTGGAAAATTGGTCAACAATACAAAAATCTCACTGACTCCAGGATATTTTTTTTTTAATCCACCCTATCCTGAATTAAATCCAAGCATCCTCTCCGTCTCACAGTTCTCTAGGCCTGCCTGGGAGGAGAGGGGTCCCCTTTAGTCTGTTCTCTCTCTGACCTTGTCATCGGGCCTTATTAATACCAAACCCCATCTGCAAAAGACTCTTAGCTCGTATACATTCATAAAATGCCAGAAACGTCAATTATGTGATTCTCCGGAAGGCTGGGACTATTTGGAGGTGTTGCCGTTTAAGAAATCTTCATCTGTGGCCAAGAGGGAGGCTGGCATAAAAGCCTCCCCAACCTGGTTTTCTAGGGTTGAAACAAACATTTGTCACCATTATCCTATCTAGCCAATTCCACTTCTAGAATGCGTCTGGAATCCAAGCATACCGCCATGCCTGAGGCCCGGCCACCATCGCCCCTCCCTGGGCTCCTTGATGCCACTTTGTCCCCTCCACTTCTTTCTAAAACCCTGCACACAGTCTCAGGAACTCAGTTGTGTTCGTGCCTTCGAAATGAAGCAGTCTCAGGGGAAAGTCACATAATAAACCAAAGTTTCCAGAAGCTGAAAAACTGGCACGCCAGTTTGCTAATTTATACAGGGGCCTGGAGTAATGGACTCAAATATACTGCAGCCAGCATACCTCCTCCTTGCTATCAGCGAATCTGCACAACCAAATTAGTCCTCAGCGGCTGCTTAGTGAGCGCAAAGTCCTAACAAAGGAAAGAGGACCGTGTTGGTACATTGTATCCAGGACATGGAAAATCGCAGGAAGTACTCCCATTCACAAACAGAGCTCCATTCTATGTTGGTGGGCGGAGTGTTGCTCATCTGAGGGGCTAGCCTTCTAATCAAATCAGGATTCTATTGATCCAAGTTTTACATTTTTTAAATTTTTTTTTTTTTTGAGAGAGAGAGAGAGAGAGAGAAGAAGGGAAAGAGAGAGAAGAACAAACAAACATCGATTTGTAGTTCCACTTGTTTATACATTCATTGGTTGTTTCTTGTGTTAGCCCTGTCTGGGGACTGCACCCACAATCTTGGTGTATCAGCACCATACTTCCACCAACTGAGCTACCAGCCAGAGCCTTGATCAAAGTTTTTACAAAGTAATTTAATAAGTAAAGCATAAAGGCCTCCCCAACCTGGTTTTCTAGGGTTGAAACAAACATTTGTCACCTTTATCCTATCTAGCCAATTCCACTTCTAGAATGTCTTTGGAATCCAAACACACGGCCATGCCTGAGGCCCGCCCACCATCGTCCCTCCCTCAGCTCCTTGCTGCCACTTTGTCCCCTCCACTTCTTTCTAAAATCCTGCTGATCCCCCAGGGTGACTGTTAAAATCCTTCAAGTTATGAGTGGATCAAGAACATGGGGTGCACACATGCAATGGAACATTGCTCAACCTGGAAAGACAGAAGTGAAGCATGATACAGAAGTGCCACATCATTATTGTTACTTCCTGTTGACAATACGTGTGGGCAGTGCCGAGTAGGTCAAAGCATACCGAACCGTTAGTGAAGACTCGGATTCTCAGCACCGTTTTGCCATCAAATCACTGTGTGGCCTTGGAAAACTGACTATGGTATTCTGGGCTTTGGTTTTTCCCCTGTGTAACGTGAGTGAGTAGGATTAGGTGTGCATCGAGCAGAGGATGACTTGAGCCTATCGGCAGCATGGACAGTAAGTGCAGGAAAGTAGAGGACGCAGAAAGCAAGGAGGTTTATTCGCAAGATGGACCAGGAGAAAAAGCACAGGGTGTGAAGCAAAGCCAGAAGCAGTCCTGGTAAAACCATTTCAAGAGTTTGTCCTGTTGGGTCAGGAAGCAAAATGATGAGCGTAGACCGTTCAAAACCCACTTGTGACTAGAATAAGAATAAGGTAACTACAGCTGCTGATCTGAAGACGCCCTGCTCAGAAAATTCCTCGGGCTTACAGAGCTTTTAGGGGGGACAAAAAAAAAAAAGTCAAGTTGACATTTAGTGTAAAGGTGAAAGTACTGCTCTTATTCAGTGCTGTGTCCTTATTTTACTGGTATTAAATTTTAATTTCAATTAAAGTGTCAGGATCATGCCCCAAGATTTAACAGGGTAAATCGCTAAGCTGTTGAAATAGCCATGTTTACTTTCTTGATAATTCTCATCTTGGCTTTAAGCTCCTGGACTTAGGTTGAAATCTTCAGATATACAGGTCCATTATTTAGTTCCTTCTTTTAAAGCTTACCTCCTAATATCCTGCACGGCATTCTGGGAGCCCTGAGTTGGTAAGATTGGCCTTTTCTTCTTGGTGTGTTCTCAGCATAGTTTCAAGTCCACCTACCGCGAAATTTGCAGAGATTTCTTTCTGGGGCAAACCCAGAGCTCTGAGCTGTCAAAATTGTTTCCTAGTTTCCAGCTCAGCTCAACTCTACTTTAATAGCATGTCCTATGCTAGGCACTGCTGGGTTGATAAATTGTTTAAGAAAAAAAAAACCCAGCTCTCAAAATGACTATCGGCCATTTGAAAAGACAGGATATGGGCTTATGAAATTACTAGAAGACAACATAAAGGGGCAATATAGCTCCCAGACACTCTGTTCTTTGAGATGTTTTTAAAAGAATGAGATTAGTGACAGCTGGAAAAGGCTCAATGCAAGAAGTGGGACTTGAGAAAGATGAGAAACTATGAACATCATTCAAAAGGCAGAATGTGTGCTGGATCCAGGGACTGCAAATCTCAGGGTTTAAGAAACTAAAGCTTGTCCTTGATCCCCTTTCCTTGTGCTTTTGTAGACACAGTGAGTGGTCATCTCACTGTCGGACTGAAGGACATCCCCATCCACAGGAGATTTAAAGAGATTTTGCTCCTGTTGTCCCTACACCTTCCCTGAACATTGTGATGCTTTTCGGCACGAGGCCTGCACTCTGGGAGGTGGAGGATGTGACCCCTGACCCTGCCTGATTCCATCCAGCTCCATGGCTGGCAAAGGCCACACTGGGGCTCGGACCACCACGGGCAGGAAATGCCCCTTCAGAGATGCAGTGAGCCCCACCATCAGCCTCAACCCAGCAAAGGCAGGCTTGGCCACAGATGGAGTTGAGGACTTATTGTTGGAAGACTCTTCGGACCAAAACAAATCTGCACTGGGCCTGCCCAAGGCTGGATTCCTTCATGAAATTCACATTCTTGGGCCTTTTTTTTTTTAAATATAAAACAAGTTCTGCTTCTGTTACGTAGAAGTGAACACCAAACAAAATAACAGCTATAAACCCTGGGGGGAAGTAGAGAAAAAATTACCTGGGAACTCTGAAGGCTGAACAAAGGCAGGCCTGTTTTGAGGGGAGTAAAACTTAAAGCAAGTGACAGTATGGAAGGAGTGCCCTGTTTATTGTGACTTTGCCCTGAGGGAGACCATAGTTGCATCAACAGTGGGGTGGGATGGTTTAAATTCTGGTAGAAAGTCCACTCTCTTTCTGACCACAGAAACCATGCAAAGGATCCAGGATAATCGAGGCCTCTGGAATGTAAAGGGGGACCCCAGAAGGGAGAAAGGAAGAAAAGGAGAATCTCAAACTCTACATACAAAAGTAGCTGAAGTCACAGGCTTGCCCTTGTTGCATATGTGGAACAAAATAAAAGCAGATTATAGTAATTGCTGAACTAAGATCTGAATCACCACCAAACAGAGGCTTGATAGTTGGCGATCTGCATCTAAATGAAGTTACTCCTCTGGTAAAAAAATAAAATAAAATAAAAACAAACATAAATCACTCCTTGGAGAAATACTGGTATAACCGAATGCAGAGTTTCTACAATATAACATTCACAATATCCAGAGTACAATTAAAAATTATTTGATAAAAGAAGGTTTTGGAAAATGTGACCCATTCTCAAGGGAAAAGTTAACATTTGCCAACCCTCATGTTCAAGAGGTTAGAATTCTCAGACGAGGACTTTAAAAACAACCACTATAACTATGCTTAGCATGGTAAAGGAAAATACACTTGTAATGAATTAAAAAGTAGGTAATATGTATAATTAAACAGACATAATTTTTATGTATAAAGTCTTCAGTAAACAAAACACTCCCTAGAATGAATAAATGAATTTTAGTAAGACCGTAGTCTTACACGGCCAATATACCAAATTAATACTCCTTCATAAACTAGCAGCAAACGATTAAAAAATGAAAATTTTAAAAGCATTGTGTGTATTTACTGATAAATATAAGACTAATTACAGTTACAAAGAAGAGTATGTATGAGTACTTGAGGTAATACATAGAGATACACGTTCTGACAATTCTTATGTAGTACGACCATTAAAAACAGGGCAGCTGGAAAGAATATGTAAAAAATAAAATGAGTTCACTGATTGCCATATAGGAATTAATTGGGTGTTATTTCAAAATAGATTCAATGGAAGGAAAGGGGGGGAAGAGATTATTAGGTAATTTCACTGTAGAACCAACAGACAGAAAAAGAAAACAAGAGACAAAAATCCTAATCCAGCATCTTGCAAGTGAGGAAACATCAAAGGCTCACACTCTTCTAGCAAACCATTCCACAAGCAAAATTGCTCAGAGAGTGTGAAACCCAGAATTTATAAAGTGTGGGATCTGGCACATTTTCTCTGAACTTTACAAAGACCCAGGAAATTACAAAGAAAACCCAGCTCCTCCTAAAAGTGGGGAATCCCATTGTTTTCCAGGGATGCAAAATTGAAGCTCAGGGAACCACAATTGAAGGTCAGGCATTAGGGCAGGAGAGGCAAACAGAAAGGGAGGGAAGGGAAGAAGCAAAGGTGAAAAGCAGTAGAGAGCAAGGAAGTCGGGGAGACCTTTGGAAGAAGGAAGAGGCTCCCCACCAGAGCCGTACATCCATTCTCCTACGCAAATCTGTCTTGCTCTGGAGGACTAGCTGACAAATAATTTTCCTATTAAATTTCACAGTTGGCTGCTCAACGATCAGAAATCTGAGTGGGTTGGTGGTTTCCTTTAGACGAACTTACGTAGCTCTTTCTTTATACTCTGATTCAGAGCAAGCGAGTTCACCTCCTCTTCGGCTGCCTCGTTCTCCTCGCCAGACGCTGCAGGAGCAGACAGTGACTCCCAGGCCTGGCTCCAGAGGGTCACACGCACTGCGGGAGCAGCAAGCTCCCACACTTCCTTCCTGTCTCAAGTACAGGGGTCACTCTCACGGCTCTGGCAGACAGGCCCCACCTCTCAGAGCTGAGAGGGTGGGAGTCAGAGCCATCGTTGGGTTCATAATGATTCCCTGTAAAGAGCAGTTTGAGGGCACGACCAGAGCTTCCAATGGGACAGATCAATGTGCTAGAAAATTAAGTCTCACCGATCATAGACATCTCTCTCCCATTCCCAGCCTCCTCTCAGAAACTCCTTCCCCTTGACACTAGCTCCCATGAGCCTTGAACCCTGAGCCTCCCCTCCGGAGGTCTCCATGTGTCTCCTGCCCCACTTCATTGGAGTGTCTCCACTGCATCTCAGCGAACCTAGACATCAAGTTAAATATGCAACATGACTGCAAAAAAAAAAAAGGTGACGTTTTTATGGACTAGAACAGAACTGAATTCGTGTGCCCTCATTTCTTTCTCTCTAGCAAAAAGCAATCTTTTCAATGCAAGGTCACTCAGCCTCTTTTGGATTTAAATATGGTTCATCTGAGGTGTACAATCTTCTCCTTCCCTCTGGTTCTGTATTCCTGTTTTGGAGAGGGGCAGGTGTCGCCTGGCTTCTGGGGAGAGACACCTGGCCTTCGAGCTGTCCTCAGCACTGACTCCCCAGAGGCGGGCCTCGTCTTCTCTGTTCTCACCGTTCATTGTCCTGCTAGAGCTTCTCGCCGGCAGGTGCCTGCATCCTGCATCTTCCTCGCAGAATCCAAGCCCAGGCTCCTTAGGACCTGCCGGCTTGTCCCAGCCACCTCTGCGGCCATTGTGGGCGCCATGGAAACTCTTTGGCTGTCCTCGGCCACCACCAGGGAGAGGTCAGAATCGTGTGGGATTCCATGAAGCTGTGCTCATTCTACAGCCCAGGGCCATGCTGGAAGCAGGCAACGTGGTCTTTGGGCTGCAGTCCAGGAAGAGAGAGGCACAGGGTCTTCAGCTCCGGGAGTTCTTTCAACACATTAACAGTTTCAATATCTATCTCACCCCTCACATTACCCACACCTCAGCCGGGGGAAATAGTTTGCGGAGCCCCTTCCCAGAAGCTCTTAGATTCCGGCCTCTGAGCCCTAGCCATACCCACTTGGCTTGGGTTCTCCTCCTCCCCCCAACTGGTCACACGTTTATCTCCTGTGGAGTGGGAAATACATTACGTCATCCTGCTTTCACAAATCTCAGCTCTCTAGACTTTGGCTCTTAAAGTTTAAAGCTGAGCTTTTTAGAATTTAAAAAAGTAAAGCCTGAGCTTTTAAGATCACTGTTAAGGCAAGGCAAGTAAGAAGATTCTATCAGAAATCCAATGGACGTGTGTGTTCTAGCTCTATCCATCTGTCCCGAGAGCAGCTACAGTGGTACCTCGAGATACGAGTTTAATTCATTTCGTAACCTTGAGACATGGGTAACTATGAGAAGCTTGAGTCTTGGTAAACTGGTGGGTCGTGTGCAGCCGGCCGATCTGTGCGCTTACTCCTATCTCAAATGTTGCTCGTATTTCAAAGCAAAAATCGCTCGCTCGACGGCTCTTATCTCAAAAATCTCGAATGTTAGGGCACTCGTATCTCGAGGTGCCACTATATAGGTGTATTCTGAATGGGAGGGAGAAGGAAAGAGAAAAAGGAGTGTGAGGATGGAAACAGGGACTCAGATTCTAAAGATCTGAATTATGATCATCATCCTAGAGTACCTTCTCACCCCCTCCCATCGCATGCTCAAGTTTGGCTGGATTCTGCTCTCTCCCGGGTTCTGTCTCCATGCCCCGCCCACCTGCACCCCCAATCCCAAACACAACTCTCACCGTCTTCAGAACATTGCTGCAGCCCACCTCCACCAGGATGCCCTCCCTAACTATATGACTCACCCTGGTCACTGCGTCACATCTGCAGGCCTCACCACAAGTAACTTGTCTGCAGTTGTTACTGTCTGGATGGGGTGTCTAGGCAGGTCTACCCTGCAAGACCATCTCTGCCTCTGGACGGTTAGGGATGCTGCAGGACGGGCTGTTCACCTGAGGGCCCCTGGGCCAGCAGAGAGAAAGAGGAAAGAAGACTTTGGGACTAAGAAACCCTCCAACTTGCCGTAGAAACAAGGAATTGGAAAGGAAGAAAAAAAACTCGAGAGACAGAAGGCTGTTGCTCAAACCCTATCCCTGCCCAGCTTCTCACATGCTCATCATTTTTCTGTTCTTATTTTCTATCATGACATTACAAAATTATTTTTTTCTTTAAAAATTATATATATATATTTCTGTAGAGCAAATGGAGCCATGTTGCCGTGCCCCAGTTTTTATAGCTCTTTTCGTGGACTTTTAACACTTCCCTTCATATGCCAACGATTTCAATTTCTGTTCATTCTGGGAAGTTGACACTGAGCACGCCTTGAAGTCAGGAAGCACTTGTGAGTTCTCCTGCGTCTCCGACACGCTCCCTACGAGGGAGCGCTCAGAGGGTGTCACCCGCTCACTAAATTCAGCAGGAGGTATTTGTGTTTGGCAAAATGAAGCACTTCGGAAATTGGCTAGGAACCGGGGCAAAATATGGAATTATTCTTTGGAGATCTTTCAAAAGGAGGATCGTCTTGCCCTCACTAAAGGGAGTTTAGCACCCTCCTTCTCCTCTGCCCTCTCATCCTCCCTCAGGCCAGGCCCTGCCAAGGGCATGGACTGTTGCTGCCGAGTTTCCCTCGGATCCAAGGAAAGGGGCACCACTGCTTGCTGTTGGTTGCCATTTCCGATAATCCTATAATAGCAACACGGCGAGAATCCAGCTGTGCTCCTTGGAATGTACTCAGCTGCTCCGTGGGGCCCCACAAATTAGGCCGTGAATCAGCCACTTAGCACTCCAGGTTCCCAGTCCCCCTGCTGTTTCCTCCCAGATGATCTGGGCCAATGTTAGAAGAAGATCACGCTAGGCCGGTAAGAAGTAGAGAGGCCTTAGAGATGGCAATCTGAGGTTACTGTTGCAGGAGAGGAATTCTGGGAAGGGTGTAAAGAAGAGTACAGCTGTCAGTCTGACTGACTGACACAACAGGTATGTGTTTCCTCACACATCTGTAGTTCGGGGGCTGCATGTGTGTTTGCAAACTTAATGAAAAGCTTAGGATACAAAGTCAGACATACTTAATAGTTTAATTACTTTTAAAAAGTCATTTAGCACATCTATTTTCATATCTGATTGAAAAAATAATATTAGTGATAGTAATGATAAAAATTAATATACTACTACTATTAACAATAATAATAATAGCTTACCTATCTCACAGTGCTGTTAAAGTAGGTAGGAGAAGTACTTTTATAACTGTAAAAAATGAAGATGTAAAAATATTAGCATTCCAATTTCTGACATGCTGTTGGAATATTTTTATTGCAGTTGAAGCAAAATCCAATTTCCCATCAATGACATACTCTCAAAGCACACCCATGACAGTCCTTTAAGTATTGGAAAATCATTCCAGTGCCATTCCCAAGGCTTCTCATTTCCAGATTAAAGGTGTTTAGTATTCTTTGTTTCCCCGTTTCTCACAGGTCATATAGCACCACGTGTTTAGTTAGTCGTGGCCTCTTTGGGCCTCTGCGAAGGTCCCTTTGACTTCTGCACGTCTCTGGGTGCTAAGAGCCCCTTGGACAATTTTGGTACCTCAGTGAGGAAAGCAGCTCCATCTGCAGCTTGTGCCCAATGCCAGACTACTGCCCCACCCCGGCTCCAGGCCCACATCCCTAGACCAGCTAAGGCCCTTGCTTGCTCCTTCCTGTTGTAGCCTAAATAAAGGAGGCCGTGAGCAGCACAAAAGGGGGGAGATATAAAAAATATACACCCCAAGCTTAGACACTACTTGCCGGAAACCAAACATTGTTCTCACTAAATGGATGTAAACAGGAGGCCAGAAGGCTGGTCAACCTTAACTGCTCTGAAAGGTCTCGACCCATAGGTTGAGAACCGCTGCACTAGAGGAAGGTTCCCGCCTGGCCCCTCAATATCGCCAAATTAATGTTTTCTAGTCTCTCATTTTGTTTGCGTGTAGCCTCCTTCAGAACCCGAACCCTGAACCGGGAACCCTGAACCACTCGGGACGTGGAAAGAGGTTCCCACAACTACTGAGATCACACTTTAGCCTACGGAAACTATATGACAGAATGAGAGAAGAATCATGTACGTATTGAATTTTTACAGCTTCTTTCCTCTAAGATGCTCAGGGCCTTGTACCAGGACATGTTCATGAATTCACATATTACCTCTTCTGTGCGCCAGGGCACAGCTTCTCAGGACTTTGCAAATGCCATTTCATGCACTTAGGCTGAGCCCTTCCTCCCTTGGAATGCAGCCGTTTGTGTCTGTTGCACACCCGTGGAGCCCTGTGGTATGGCGCAGGGGTGGAGAATGCTGAGCTACGGCAGGATCACAGGTCGTGGAACCAAAGGTCTCGTTAGAGAGAATCCAATCCATGCCATCATTTAAAGATGAGAAATCATGACCCTGAGAAACAACTTTCTCAAGGTCACAGCTAGAGACAGCACCAGACACTGGTTTTACTTCCTCTCATCTGAAAAATGGCTCAAGGCTGCTCAGCACTCTGGAGAGAGCTGGAACTGAGAGCAACAGGACCCCTCTTGCCAGCTATCTTAGCTTCTGCCATAAAACCCCGCAAGTTCCCGGAGAACAGCGGTTCTCAACCTGTGGGTCATGACCCCTTTGGGGGTCGAACAACCCTTTCATCGGGGTCGCCTAAGACATCCTGCATATCAGATATTTACATTTCGATTCACTAACAGTAGCACAAGGACAGTTATGAAGTAGCAACGAAAATAATTTTATGGTTGGGGGTCACCACAACATGAGGAACTGCGTTAAAGGGTCGCGGCATTAGGAAGGTTAAGAATCACTGCTATAGAACAACCCTCATGACTAGGTGAACGCAAGGAGGGGGTGAAGCCAGCATCCACTAGCCCGGCCAGCTAGGTCAGCTCTGTCAGTGATGATTTAAAAGATCCGGACAAGACAATGGTTTCGTGTTTCACAGTTAAGTATCAAGGAGGAAAGATAATGAGAGTGGTACAGGCACCACAGGTGAAGATTCTGAATGGAGAAGCGAGACGTTAAGGCCGAGCCTAGGAGAAAGCCTCCCCAGCACAGACTCCCCTGGGGACCCAGCACTTTACTGCTAACAGGTCCTTGTGTGGACAGTAAAACGAGGTTGTCATGCTTCTTCATCCTCTTCGCTTCGGTAATGATTTACAGGATACACTTACACACGCGCAGCCAATGTTCAAACACTCCTATAGTCATGAAAACCCCTCCCTGAAAGCCTGTTCTCTTTTTTTAATTAATACCCAAAGCAATTAAACCAGGGTGTGCTCCCATCACCTGCCAAGTTTTGTTATTTTAAAAATACAACAGCTCGGTGTCGGATTCTATTCTTCGGTCCACGTGCAGCCTTTCAGATGTGGTTTCCTTGGTTTCCCCACACATGAACTTTCAGCCGGGCTGTGAAAAACAGCCCCGCTCTGAGATGGCTTGCTTTTGCTTGAAAAAATTCTCCTTTAATGGGTACCAAGCTGCCCGCCCTGTCCCTGAGGCCTTCTCCAGAGGGAAAAATAAAAGGGATATGGTGTGTAGGCTCACCATCATACTGCAAGCTACACACAGCCAGCACTAGCCGGCCTCCTCTAGATTTCTCTTCCTTTTGGTCACATAGGAACTTAATAGGCATGTGTGGTTTCTTGAAAATCCTTCTATCTGTTCTGGGGGCGGGTAGTGTATTGATGACTTTGTGTAAACTCATGTCATAAGCTGCAGAATCCCCCAAATACACTGTAACACACAGAGTCACACTGACCTCAAAGGCAATCTCCAAAGGCTCTGCCAGGAGAGAACTCAAGATGCCCAAGCCCTACTGCAGCTGCGGGAATTTCCAAATGATGTAAGCCAGTCAGTATATGTGAAGGAAGGGCTTTTTAAAAAGAAAAGATCTCGCCGAAACCGGTTTGGCTCAGTGGAGAGAGCGTTGGCCTGCGGACTGAAGGGTCCCAGGTTCAATTCCAGTCAAGGGCATGTATCCTGGTTGCGGGCATATCTCCTGTAAGGGGTGTGCAGGAGGCGGCTGAACGATGTCTCCCTCTCCCTTCTTCTCTGTAAAAAATCAATAAAATATATTTAAAATAAAGAAAGAAAAAGAAAAGATCTGCTGAAATAGGTTTGGCTCAGTGGATAGAGCGTCAGCCTGCAGACTGAAAGGTCTCAGGTTCGATTCCGATCAAGGGCATGTATCTTGGTTGTGGGCACATTCCCAGTAGGGGCATGCAGGAGGCAGCTGATGGATGTCTCTCTCTCATTGATGTTTCTAACTCTCTATCCCTCCCCCTTCCTCTCTGTAAAAAATCACTAAAATATATTTTAAAAAAAGAAAAGAAAACATCTGGTGTTCAATGATCAGTGTTCATAATGAAGAGTCCACATCTTCCCTGAATAAAAGCTAGCCAGTATCATCTCCTTCCCCAAAAAAACCCTACTTTGACAAATTGGCATTTATCCTTAACACTTGAACAAGCACCTTCATTATGCAAGAGCACTGGTTAGGTGCTATGGGAGACACACGAAAGTACAAGCCAAGTCTCACCTCGGGATTTTACAATATTTTGAAGAGACAAGACAAAGTACTTGTAAAAAGGAGATCCCAAGGGCAGTGAATGAAGAATGCATCGATTTCAAGTGAGAAGGCACCACTAGCAACCTGGGGGATGCTCGCAGGTACTGGGGAGAAGGACCATGCATTCTAGAGACTGGGGAGGCCCAACAAGCTGAAGGGAGGAAGGACAGCTGAGACTATCCCGGTGCCAGGAAAGATCAAATACAGCTTCCGAGTTGGTGTAAGCTCTGTCTCCTGTTAGTGACAACAGTCCTACACTCACTTCACCCACCACCCCAGACGGAGAGTAAAGGTGGTCTAAGATCAGCCTCCTACCTTGGAAAGTACAGACAGAGGGGCCAGTGTAACAGTAGCCAACCTCCCCCTGTAGGTCTGCATAAGACTGGTGGTGCAATTTCAAACGTTTGCCAAGAGCAACTTAAGGTGTTTTCCTTCTTGGAAATTTTATTTTCCTTCCTCCACTCTGCCTCTAAGGGTAGCTCAGAATAGGGGCCACTGGCTGTCACCCTCTTTATCTGATCATCCCAGGTCCTCTAGTTTCTCTGAGCTCTATCTCTGGCCTCTCAGAGGGCACTGAGGCATGACAGGATTCATCATGGAGAAAAAAGTCAGAGAATCAAACAGCCCTAGTGTCTTTCAGATACTGGAACCTTCCACATATTTCTCCCGGATGCTCACCACATCTATCCAATGAGGGGGAACTGATCAGCCCACTGGACAAGCTAATCCATTTTGGAACAGTTTTGATTATGAAGAAGTTCTCCCTTACGTGGACTTCCTTGAAATTTTCTCTTTTTTTCTTTAATATATTTTTATTGATTTTAGAGGAAGGGGGGAATGGAGAGGGAGACAGAGAGAAACATTGATGTGAGAGAGGAATATCAATATAAGCTGCCTCTTGCATGCTCCCTAATGGGATCGAGCCTGTAATCCAGGTGTGTGCCCTGACCAGGAATTGAACCAGAAACCTCTTGGTGCATGGGATGACACTTGACCAACTGAGCCACAATGGCTAGGATTCCCTCATACAGTGGTACCTCGAGATATGAGTTTAATTCGTTCCGTAACCTTGAGGCATGGGAAACTATGAGACGCTCGAGTCATGGTAAACTGGTGGGTCTTGTGCAGCCAGCCTATCCGCGCGATTACTCCTATCTCAAATGTTGCTCATATTTCAAAGCAAAAATCTTGTATGTTAGGGAACTCGTATCTCAAGGTACCACTGTACTTTCTTGAGATGCTCCTAATTCCATCTCTTGGGTCCACTCAGATCTACTCTAATTCCTGTTCCAAAGGACTGCCTGTCAGATATTTGAAAGTCTTTGAGTCTTTTCTTCTGCAAGAGCACCATATAGATTTCCTTCAGCCATAACAGATATCACCTGGTTTTCAGATCCTTTCATTTTCCCAGCTGACTTCTTCATATACACACACACACACACACAGAAAGGGATAGAGAGTTAGAAACATCGATGGGAGAGAAACATCGATCAGCTGCCTCCTGCACGCCTTCCACTGGGGATGTGCCTGCAACCAAGGTACATGCTCTTGACCGGAATCCACTGAGCCAAACTGGTGAGGGCCCAGCTGACTTCTTAATGCTTTAGGAGATCAATTTGCTATGTCTCTCTTAAAAATGGCACCTAAAAATGAATCAAAACACTGTAGGCATACTATGGCCAACATAAAGTAAAATGAAAACTCTTCATGTGAGCTACTTAGATACCATATCTTTACAAATATAATCTAAAACTGTATTTAACTCAAGTTGTGGTCACATGGCATAGCAAGTGCTTGCTATAGACGAAAATTCTTTAGCTGTAAGTGCTTCCCACCTGCTGGTGAAATAACTGGTTTTTATATATCATGCCTCCCTCACACAGCTGAGCATTATCCCCAAAACTATGTAAGCAAGTGACATCTTTCTTGCTCTTTCCATCCCTTCTACTTGAGCCCCTGTTAGAGATTCAAATGACTGTTTCAGCAATCTAGGAGAAGCATCGTGCCCAGCCAAGAAGACCCCCTGGGGAGATGTCACTTTGGGGTTCTGTGTCAGAGAAGAAAGGCTTCTGAAGCCCCAGAGAACCCAACGCTGAGCCCGCCTTTTCCATGTCGCTCAACCAATCAGAAAGGCCTGGAGAGAGACCCCGGGGAGTGAATGGAACTCTCCAATGACTGAGGGAGAAGAAAAGAGACCTGTAAAAATCGTTTTTCTAATAGTTTAACTTCTCAAAAGATAATTGTTTTTAAAAACTAACAATTTGTTGTGGACTTTATCACGTACGTACTTGGAAATAAAATGTGTGACATGAATGACACAAAGGATAAGAAAGGGAAACACAGCCCAGCTAGTGTGACTTAGAGGGCTGAATGTCAACCTGTGTATGGATCAGGAGGTTAATGTTTGATTCCCGGTCAGAGGGTACATGCCTGTTTTGTGGGCTCTATCCCCAATTGGGAGCATGTAGGAGGCAGCCAATCAGTGATTCTTTCTCATTATTGATGTTTCTATCTCTCTCTTCCTCTCCCTCCCTTTCTTAAATCAATAAAAAGATTCTTTTTTCAAAAAAGAAAGGGAAACACCTAAGTACATTATCTTGAAGTCTTCATACTGTATATGAAGTGGTGTGACGTTATTTAAAGGTAGACTATGCTAATTTAAAGATGCATGTCACACCCTGGCTGGTTGGCTCTGTTGTTTGAAGCGGGTTCTATTCCTGGTCAGGGCACATACCTAGATTTCAAGTCCGATCCTCAGGTAAGGCACATACCAACTGCTTTCCCTTCTTCTCTCTAAAAAAAAGGGAAAAAAATTAATAAATATATCCTTGGGTGAGGATTCTTTTTAAATATGCATATTTCAAATTCTAGAGCAACCCTTCCCCTTCCTCCTCCACTCCCTTACACACACATATACACACACACAAGATGTGTAGCTGGCAAGCCAATAGTGAAAAGAAAATAGAATAATACAAAATGCTTGATCTAAAAAAAGTAAATAAAGAGTAAAATATAAACAAAGAACAGATGATAACAAACCTGAGAAAATAAAAAAAATCTAGATTTAAACCCAACTATATCAATAATTACATTAAAAGCAAGTAGTCTAAACAGTTCAACTAAAAGGAAGAAGCAGGCTAAATAAGAAAGCAGAACACAAAAGAATATGGTGTCTAGTAGAAACCAACATTAAATAGAAAGCCAAAGATAAAACTAAAAAGATGGCTAAAAGGTATATGATTCAAAACTAACCACAAGATAACTGGAATGCCTGTGTTAATGTCCAAATAACATCTAATAATGATAAAAGGGTCACTTACTCAAGAAAACATAATAACCCTAAAGGGTATATATCTGACAATGCAGTTTCCAGTAATAGAGGCAAAAATGTATACAACTGAAAGAAGAAGTAGACAAATCCATAATTATAGTTAAAGATTTCAATATGCCTCTCAGTATTGATAAAACCAGTAAAACAAAAACTCAATAAAAATATAGAAGACTTGAACAACTTCTGAACCAACTTGCACTAATATAGAGTTGTAGAACACTGTCAGCACCACGTACTTAGAGAAAAGAATGAAGAAATCAATATCAAAAAATTATCTGGTAAATCTCAAAATGTGTTGAAATTAAATAAACTGCTTTCAAATAATCCATGGGTCAAATAAAAATCATTAAAATGCTAGTGGTCCAGTGCACAAAATTCATGCATGGGGGGAGGAGCGTGTTCCTCAGCCCAGCCTGCACCCTCTCCAATCTGGGACCCCTCAAAGGATGTCCTATTGCCAGTTTACAGGAATCAGGACTAAATCAGCAGTCAGACATCTCTCTCACAATCTAGGACTGCTGGCTCCAGCTGCTCACCTGCCTGCCTGCCTGCCTGCCTGCCTGCCTGATTGCCCCTAACCATTCTGCCTGCCGGCCTGCTCGCCCCCAACTGCCCCCATGCCAGCCTGCTCACCCCCAACTGCCCCCCTGCTGGCCTGCTTGGTCTCACCTTCTCTTCTCACTGGCCTGCTCATCCCCAATTACCCCCCTGCTGGTCTGCTCATTCCAAACTGCCCCCTCCCGCTGTCCTGATCACCTCCAACTGACCCACACTAACGGCCTGCTCACCCTCAACTGGCTCCCTTGCAGGTCTGCTTACTCCCAATAGCCCCTGTTGTTCCATCATGGCCTGATCACCACAGGTGACCCCAAGGTCCCAGCCCCTCCTTTTTTTCTTTTTTTTTTCAATGCTTCCTTGAGCAGAGGCCAGGGCTGGCCAGAGCAGGTGGGAAGCTTGGCTTCCTCCATCACCAGGGGCAACCCAAGCCTCCTGTTTGCTCCAGCTATGTGGCTGGCTGCCATGTTGGATGGGTTAATTTGCACACTTGCTCCTGATTGGCTGGTGAGTGTAACCTGTGGGTATAGCAGAGTGATGGTTAATTTGCATGTTTCTCTTTTATTAGTGTAGATCTTGTTCTGGCTGGTGTGACTTGGTTGGGCACTGTCCCGTCCCATGACTAAAAGGTTGCCATTTCCGTTCCCAATCAGGACTTATGCCTGGGTTGCAGGCTCAGCCCCCATTAGGAGATGTGCAGGAGGTAGCCAATCAATGTTTGCTCTCACTTGATGTTTCTCTTTCTCCCTCTCCCTTCCTTTCTCTATAAAAAATTTTTTTTAAAACTGACCATATTAGGTATGAGGATATGAAGCTACTGGGACTTTCATTGATGGCTTGGGCTATAGAAATGTCTTAAAATAGTTTGGCAGTTTTTGAAAAAGTTAAACTTACACTTAACACATAGCCCAGCAGTTCCACTCAGGTTTTTATCCGAGAAAAATAAGAGTATATTTGCACAAAAAGAGTTGTTCACAAATGACCACAGAAATTGTATTTATAATAGCTCAAAACTAGAAACAACCTAAATATCTAACAATAGGTGAATTGATAAGCAAATTTGGGTACATCTATAAAATGGAATATGATTCAGTCTTTAAAAAAAAACCTATATATTACACACAAAATGGATAAATCTTGAAAACATGCTGAACAAAAGAAGCCAGTCTCATAAGAGTACTATTTGATTTCATTTATATAAAGTCCTTCAAGAACAAATTGATCTATGTTGCAAGTATTACGCATAGTAGGGGTATTGATTGCAAAGGTATATTTATATCTTGACTGTGGTGGTATTTACTTGAGAGTACACATTGGTTAAAGTTCATCAAACTGTACACTTAAAATGGGTACATTTTACTTTATGTAAATTATACCTCAATAAAGTTGGTGTGTGTGTGTGTGTGTGTGTGTGTGTGTGTGTTTAAATGGCTTAGAGAACAAACCCAGACTTTTTCAGACTTTCATTCAGGACACTCCATAACCTCTACCTGCACTATTTTTCCAAATTTATTTTCATATGCCCCAGGTTTTTTAAAAAAAATACATCAAATTCAAACAAACTGCTTACAACCTCTCCTCCCCAAACAAGACTATTCCTCAGTGCTATGCTTAGCTGCTGGGCTACATAACCCTCCTCATTCTGCAGGACCCGGGTCACGACCACTCCTTCACACTCCTCACTTTAGCTGGACCCATCTTCCTATCCTCTCTTATTGTGCCACTTCCATTGTTCCGGTTGTGCGTTGCTTGTTTTATGTGCGTTTCTCTCATCTCCCAAGGTAAACTGCTCCCTTTGATGTACAGTCGGTTCTCTCTCGCTCTGGTATTTATGTTCCATAGAGTTACTGTGGACGCTGAATTCTGAACCGATTGCTCCGGTGGGGGGATAGGGGGAGTGTGTTTCTGTGCAAAGACGCCTTGTTGAATATATATTGTTGATTCATTGAACCCGTGGCCAGCAACAGCGCTGGAACTGATGCCTGAATGGGGCTTTCTCTAACTCACATACTTTCTCCCTAAGGCACATCACAGCTTTCTTGTGCTTGGGAACAACAGGCATACTTCGGCGCAGGGCTTGGGGCTATTTTAAATACAGAAATCACCAAGAAAAATGCAACAACCAGGGCACTACATACATCACAAAAAGGACACTTCTTTAGAGTCTGAGTGAGGAAACAAGAAGGCAGAAGGATGCCTTGTCCCAGCTGGAGAAGTGCCTGACAAGCACCTCAAACCTTCCCCCGTACTATACGAGCCCACGTATGACCACGAAAGAGCCACGAGGACTGATTTGGGGGTTACAATAAATTGTGGCAAGCAAGTGAAATCATCAACATAGAATCTATGGCAGTGGTTCTCAACCTTTCTAATGCCGCTACCCTTTAATACAGTTCCTCATGTTGTGGTGACCCCCAACCATATTTCATAACTGTAATTTTGCTATTGTTATGAATTATGAATGTAAATACCTGTGTTTTCCGATGGTCTTAGGCGACCCCTGTGAAAGTGTCATTCGACCTCTAAAGGGGCCGTGACCCACAGGTTGAGAACCACTGATCTATGGTGATCACCTGTACTTTGCACATGATAGTCATTCAATCATGTAGGCAGACAATCAGAAGAACAAACAGAAGAAGGAACCAACTCGGGGCGTGGCCGAAATCTCCATCAAGAACCCTTGTCTAAAATTCATTTTAGGAGGCACATTCGGGCTAGGAGACAAGATCCCCAAGTCGGTTTTTGAGACTCTCAGAGAGACAAGTTTGAGGCCATTGCGAGGAAGAGGCTAAGGAGAAAAATCTCACACAACCACCTGCTACTTTAACATCCATGGAGGAGAAAGGGTTTCCTGTCCTTTATTAGCAACCTCATCTACTTCTGATTGGGGCAAATGGATGAAAGAAACAAATGGATTGTCATCTTCCTAAAGCAAGGGGATATTTGCCATTTTATTTAAATTTTTTAAGAGAAAATAGACTAAAGAGAGAGAATACAAATGATCCAACTTAGCCCATTAAAAATTTCTTCCTAAGAAGTCAGTTGCATTTCTATTCACTAACAACCAAATATCTGAAAAAAGAAATAAACAATTCTATTCACGAGTGCCTCAAAAACAATAAAATACTTCGGAGGCAGGATTGGAATTCTGGCCGATCTGACTGTCATCCGTGTATGCTGGGTGGCAGAACCTTTGTCCTGCATCTGGCTCTTTGTCCCCACTTGATTCCCTTCTTTAATAAAGATTGACTTCTTTCTAGGGCAGTGGTTCTCAACCTTCCTAATGCCTCGACCCTTTAAGACAGCTCCTCATGTGGTGGTGACCCCCAACCATAAAATTATTTCCGTTGCTACTTCATCACTGTAATTTTGCTACTGTTATGAACTGTAATGTAAATATCTGATATGCAGGATGTATTTTCGTTGTTACAAATTGAACATAATTATCGTGTAGTGCTTAATCACAAAAACAATATGTAATTATATATTGTGAAATATTTATTTCTAATTACAAATAAATGAAATTTTGTCTTGAATCATGATGTAGCTTGGGTAACAGTCTTCATATAACAACAGTAAACTACATTGCTACACTTTGCTACACCGAGGAGCGGTCTGTTGGTTCCTAAGACCATGGGAAATAGGTGTTTTCCGATGGTCTTAGACGACCCCTGTGAAAGGGTCGTTCGACCCCCAAAGGGGTCGCGACCCACAGGTTGAGAACCACTGTTCTAGAGACTTCTGGACACAAAGGGATGAGGTTCTCTCAAACCAAGTTTTGAGGGCAAAGAGTACCATTTCCAAAAGGAAGGAAAAGAAGATCACACTTCACAGGCCTGACAATAGTTCTACCAGAGAATGACAATCACAGCAGTAATAGCCATAGTTATTAAGCACTTCCTGCAGCCAGACGCAGGTGACATGCTTCATGTATATTCTCTTATGAGAATTAGAGCAAAAGCAGCTCTCAGGTTTTTGGGTCTCACCCTGGGAGCCAGTAGCTATGGAATTACACTACTCCTGTGCTTGTCCCTCTGCGTGCCTCAGTTTGCTCATCTGCAAAGTGGGACAGTGTTAGTTCCTACCTTACGGAGGGAGTATGAGGAGTAAATGAATTCATGTTAGTAAAGCCCTTAGCCCACAGTGCCTTGAAAGAAGCAAGTGCTATGAGTTTGCTTTTGTTTTCTGGATTCCAAGAAAAAAGATCAGTTCATCTCAGGGACAAGGAATCGGGGGTTGGGAGAGGGTGTGAGAGAAGAGTGTCTGTCCTATAGCAGCAGCCCCTCTGGCCTCTGGGGGATGGTCCCCATCCATCTTCACATCCCAGGCCCCAGACCAGTGCCTGGCTCACAGCAGACTCTCCTCAAAGGGCTGTTGGATGCTGGATTCCTGGCCATGGCTTCCTCCTCCACCCCCATCCAATCCTGGTCCATAACTTCACAGCTGGAAACTGGGTTTTCAGAGGATAAACAGGCCATGGAACATCCATTGGCAGACATTCTCTCCTTCCCAGTCCTGATATGCCCTGCCCCATCCCCTCTGGCTGGCCTGGCCCTCTTGTCCAGACTGGCATGAAGATCACTCTCACCTGCTGGGTCTGCCTCTTTTCACTTTCCCTCTAGATGACTGAGTTGGGGATCTATACTAATGAAAGCATAATATGCTAATTAGAGCAGACAGCTGAATGACCTTCCAGACGTCATTTCAGACAAAGCCATGGCAGCAGGGACCAAGACAGAGGTGGTTAAGGGTGATCAGGCAGGCAGGAGAGCAGTTAGGGGCAATCAGGCAGACGGGCGAGTGGTTAGAGTAATGAGGCAGGCAGGCAGAGTGGTTAGAGGTGATCAGGCAGGCAAGCAGTTAGGAGCCAGTGGTCCAGACTGCAAGAGGGATGCCCAACAGCAGCCTAAACCATCAGTCAGACATCCCCTGTGGGATCCTGGATGGTAAGAGGATGAAGGCTGGGCTGAGGGACCCTCCATGCACCCTCACCCCGATGCACAACTTTTATGCACTGGGCCTCTAGTAGGAGATAAACTCCTGTGGGTGAATAGGTCTCAAGAGCTGGCCCAGCCTTAGAGATGGGGTCTTTAGGCCTCATGGAAAGAGATCAAGTTGCTGAAATAGGCTGCAAAATACGGTTTTCCTACAGAGGAGGAAACTGAGGCAGGGGATGAAGTGGTCCAATGTTAAACAGGAATGCCAAGATTTGAGCCCTGGTCTGTCTGATTACAAACTAGAATTTTTTCTGCTGCAATATGGCCCCTCTCCACCTCTCCTACTTCCGTCTTTTTTTAACTTTCCATTTGGAAATCTCCAGGAATTCGCCCTTCCTGAGTTAGTTGTAAGAAGTAGCCATCATCACCCACTTGTAACCTGTGAAAATCCAGCCCAACCACAAATCTCCTCCTGCTCCAAAGTCCCCTCTACACACACACACACACACACACACACACACACACACATACACACAAATACACACACCACACATACACACAAATATACAAACATACATAAACATACACACAAATACACACACATATATAAACATACACACACATACACCCACACACACACCATGGTACTGTAGCTTGTGAGTCTTTTTGTCACAATTTTTAAGAAATTCTACCAAGCAGACTGGGAGTAGGGAAGTCAAATAGTTACTATATTTATGCTGTGAATGGATTTAGTTGATAATAAAGGCAGATGTTGCTATAGCAACTAACGTTCTAGGATCCCATACACATCTCTCTGCCTTTGTGCGAAGTGCACTGGATGGTAACTAACACCTCCCTGGGTGGTCTGTGCAGAGCAGGGCACACTGACCATGCGGGCAGGTGAGGGCCAGCCCACACACGTGGGGCTCCTCGGTGACCAAAGCACCGGCTGCAGCTGCGGTTCCAGGGGGACCCGGGCACCAGCACCCCTCAGGGGAGCCGTCTGGAGGCTGCCCTCTCCTGGATGAACGCTGTTCTTTGCTCCCCTTTTCATTCGGGTTCTAAATAACGCTAACTGGCTAAGGTCAGCCTGGGCTATTTTCTCAACACTATGGGCGGGGTTCAAGGGTAGGGTACTCGCTCTGACAGTGACTGCCTTGGTGTGAGGGAGCCAGTCCCCGAACCCCATTGTGTGCTGTGCAGCTGAAACAGCCCAGGCCCCTTTTCCTTGAGATCCCTCCTCTCCTTTCAGGGAGTCTGGCAGCCACCCAATCAAAGCACACAGGGCAAAGACATGGCAGGAATTCCAAGGCGCCTGCTCCAGCCCCAGCTCTGCCACCTGCGAGCGCTGCCTCCCCGTTGCTGGGTGACCCACCTGAGTCTGTCCCCTGCCCTAGAGAGGGGGCCGCATGCCCCTGGAAAGTGCAAACCTAGCAGGACTCACTCACTGAGTGGGTGAGAAGGATAACATGTGGCAAATGTCCTTCCCACCAGTCTCTGCCTTTTTCACAAAATAGGAGACTTAAACCAAAAGAACAAAATCCGAATTGTAGAAATCAGCCACCAGCTAACAGGTGGGAGTTTTTGCTCTCAGCTTGATCATCTACACAGGCAGCCACCAGCCCGTGACGTGACCTCCACCCACCCCCATGAGACAGCCGGGTGCTCCAGAGATCAGCCTGTAGGGGAGGCAGGCAGGCAGGTGACAGTGGATGCCCAGGGGGAGGGATGCCAGTAGCTGCGTGACCCTGGGCCAGCTCCCAGCCTCTCAGAGCCCCAGTCTCTGCATCTGTGAGTGGGAGGCGACGTCTGACTCAGGGCTGTTTCAGGTTATCTTATCACTCCATGCAGTGGGCTGCCACCTATTTCTAACGGCTCCCCAACGTCTGATTCCCAGACACCCACCCCAGACCTCTTCCTTGGCTCCTACTTCCTTTGTGAGGCAGGCAGCCACGTTTCTCAGACGCCTCCAACACACCCACAGGACCCACCCCACCCACCCACCCACCCCGTTCTATGGTCTCCACCTCCCAAATCGTTCCAGGTGCCTTCTCTCCACTCCCGCCCTGGTCCTGACCTTCAGCCTCTCGAGCTCTAATGGGAGAGAATATCACCCACGGCTCTGTCTCTCTGGTAGAGTCTGACGTACACACGAGCCTAGACACCCTGTTGGACCCCTGGATGGCGCAAGCCCTATGTTTGCAGCAGAGGAGAGAGTATTGAAGAGCTCCTCCCAGGGTCCCCAGCACCCAGGAGGAGGCCGGGGTGGGGTGGGGAGGGGGGCAGGGAAGACCGTGCTACGTTTGCAGCAGGAAGAACCTCAGCACAGGGTGAGTCAACAGCCTTACATGATACCCTGCCTCCCAGGCCAGGGCTCCCCGCAGACCTGGTCCGAAGCATCAGTCAGTTGTATTAATGAGAAGAAAAGGCTGCCATAGGTTATTGAACTTGGCCCGTTAACAAGTAAACAAACACGCAGTTGCAAGCCAGAGCCCCGGCTAACCTAATGGACTCCGCTCCTTTCATGTGACAGGAGCTGTTTAGGCTTAATTAGGACGATGCTTCGTGGCACATTGGCAGGAGTCCTGCAGTCTACGCGGTAGAAACTAGAAAGGCTTAGCGGCGAGACCTGTTTCAGCGGCCTGCTATTAAAGCTTCACCGACAAGGCAGGGAGGCTGCCGGGCCCTCTGTGGAGCTGATGGGGTTCGGAAATTAGCACTGTGAGAAGGAGCGAGGTGACACCGAGTCTGGCAACGCCCCAGCCTCGAGCAAACCCGGAACACGCTGCTCAGCGGTCAGAGGAGCAAGCTCACTGCTGGGCCTCAGGATCACCCAGCTTCTTAGAGCTCAACCAAGCCTGGCGCACACCCTCCCCAGGGCCAGCAGGCCGGATGGGTGCTCCCTCCCACTGAAGCGGTCACCGGGAGCGAAACATCCCAACGGGATCCTCCCTGTCACCCTCAAAGCCCACCAACCTGAGCTTCCTCCACAGGCCATTGGCCACCTCATAGGAGCAACACCAAGATTCACACCACACTCTCCCGCCCCTCTGCCCCTCAGGTGTGATCGGTTGAGTTCTCCATCATGAGATGGTTCAGAAGAAGGAGAGCTAGATTTGCTTCCCTCCCACTTCCCCACCCCCATCTGAGGTCAACTTGAATTCCACGCTTCCGGCCTTGCTTGCCCTTCCCCACCTGCCTACCTAGGAACTACCATCATTTATTCCTCGATAGGAAAGCACCCAGCACTGCTTCCTCTCCATTGTCTGTAGTTGTAGTTTTTCTGTTCTCATTTGGGGAACCAAAGGTTGTCTCTCCAAAGAGTTCCAGGTGTCACTGAATAAGTAGAAAATAGATGCCTGAGGAATGAGACAACTATTCCTGTCCCCAAAGTCGCCACCATGTTACCGAAAATGCACCGAACTGAGAGGCAGGACTATGGTCTAGGCCAGCTCTGTCCCAACACCAAATCTAAAATCTTGGGTAAGTCATTCACTTCTCAGCCTTGGTTTCCCTTCGGTAAGAGGTAAGCTAAGCCATTTTTTTTTTCTGAGATGCCACAGAAGAGGACGCTTATCTCTCCAAGACCACCTATTTCGTACTCACTGTCCCGCTACCCCATCTCTCTTCTTCTCCCTGCCTTACTCCTTCCCTCTAACCTCCCACCTCTTTTGTCTTTCCCTCATATTTCAACAAGTCTCTCCTCCCACCCCTGCAGGGCAGGCAATCTACAAACCTATGTCTCCATGTTTCTGCAGCCCCATCCTGTGGTACCCAGATTGCTCAACCGGTGGAAATTATCCCAGAAGTTCTCAGCAACATCAGGAGGAGGACTGTGGGTGGGGGCAGCAGCTATTATCATGGGAATGCTTAAAAGGCCCCTGGAGAGTGAAAAAAGTAGGAGCTTCTGCTTCTGGAATAAAATTGGAGCCTTGGACAGTGAGGGATGGTGGAGGAGATGGGAATGGGTGTACAGCATATCGATTGACTGATGTATTTTGTGCACTAATGTGAACTTAACACTGTTAAGTGCATGGCATTGAGCCCAGTGTCCTTAATGAGGAAGACACCATCCCTGCCCTCAAGGGACATGTGGACAGTGGGGGAGATGGCCATGACAAAGACGCTAACAGTATGGAGAAGCAGCGTTGGAAAGCACGTGAGAGCATGTCGGAAAGCTACTGAGCCTGCTCTATGGGGTTGGAATAGACTTGTTGGAGGAGAGACCAGTCAAGCTAAGTCCTAAAGGTGTCTTCATCTGACTCAGTCTCTCAGGAGCACTGATGCAAGTGATACTCCCTCATCCTTGCAACACTCTCTTCACTTAATGTTCCTCCCCTTTAGCCACTCCTTCCTAATGTCCTTTGCTGGAGCCTTCTTATCTTCTGCATCTTCAGATGTTAAAGAGCCCAGCACTTGACCTTCAGATCTCTGCTATTCTCTGAGTCATGAATACTTTTACCTATTGTATCAGGAGTCCTGACGGATGGAACACTTAGCTCTGGTCTTTCAAGAGATCTTTTCATTAAGGTGCTATTCATTGAGGAATCGAGCAACAAGGGGTTTGGAGGTCCCAAGGCCTAGCAACACAGGGAGACTGACACCATCCTCAGTTATCCTTAGTCCTGAAGGAACAAGATGAGGACACGGTGCTACCGCAGCCCATCTGAGAGCCGGAACCATGGTGTGCTAGTGCTGGGTGCAGGTGTGGCCGTGGGAATACACCCACCACAGAACGGAGGCTGATGCGCCCTTTGGGTCAACAAATCCTTTCAATCAAATCCAACCAGGAGCCAGAGGGCAAGGGAGCCATTCCATGGAGCTCAAGTGCGAGAAAGCAGAGCAGACTGAAAACAGATCTGGGCCAACAAAGATTCCTCAGCACATCAATATTTCTGGTTCCTCTCCTTCCAGGCAGAAGGCAGGCCCCCCATTCCCTGACCCCACCCTGAAGTCAAGTACAGAATGTGCTTTAGCTGGTCTCACTTCCAGACAGAAGCCATCACATGCCCCCTTCCACCTGCTATAATAACCAGTGACAGTCCAGCGGATGAAGACTCGGTCAGCTGGGTCCCAAAGTGATAAAGATGTGGAATAAAATCCCGTGGTGCTCCACAGTGGAGATGTCCATGAGCAAACATGTGCCCCTGAGGTTTGGGGATGGTTTGTTCCTAGAGTTGTGCCTACTTTATCCTGACTGATCCATTGAAACCTCCCTCACCCTTATTCCTTACTATCGCTTCTTTTCTTTACCAGATTTACTGCTACCTGATAATCTTCATTGCTTGTTGATTGACTGTTTCCCTCCTCCGAATGTAAATCATAGGGGTAGAATCGTTTGATGCCTACCGATTTTCAGCACCCGGAAGAGTACCTAGTTTATAGCAGATGCCACAAATCTTGGTTAAATAGATGAAAGAATAAATGAGCTCATAATGACTATCCCGTGTTAGTAAATATGGCTGAGGCACATTCTCAGGAAGTCTGTCTAAGCAATTCTAAGGGAGTGAAAGGTTAAACAAGTCACTAAGGCAATGGTGGGCAAATCGCGGGTCGTGGGCTACATTTGGCTTGTGAGCTGAGGTTTGCCACTCTGTTGACTAATGAGTTTGCCGACCACTGCACTAAAGCCACCCAGCTTAAGTCATGAAGGGAGTCATGAAGGCATTTTGACTCCAGTGTTCAAGCGCTTGCCCATTCTGCCCTGCTGCTTCCTACAGAGGGGGCTTGGTGGGGGCGTGCAGGAGGGGCCATTCGGGCTCCGGCCAGAGGCCACAGAGAGTGAGCGGCTTATATACTGCATATGTTCGTTATCAGAGGAGCAAAGAGTGACACCCAATGAACTCTACAGGGTAACCAGGAAAATTAAAAACTTTCGCTATGTAAAAAATAATGCTAATTGCAGTCATTTATGTGAATTGCTCACCATTTCTGCCTAATTACCAGGCAGCAGAGCAATTAAGTAGATGTTTAACTAATGTCAACCTAACTTTGATTATAACTATAAAATCTAAAAACAAGACTTTGGTCAAACAATGAGTTGGTTGCTCATTAAGACTGGTTCTCTGCCCAGAATCTAAAATTAGAGAGGAACTACCTTGTCCTTAACAGTTGCTGCCTGTATTAGGAGTGATCTTCCAGGTGTATAAGGGTTTGATCTGGACTAGAAGAGCCTTGAGACAGGTGCTATCTAATTTTTCCTGGGATCATTATCTCCACCCCACCTGAGCCTAGCTCAGCCCTAAATAGAGGGGGCCCCTACACTAGGGTTCATGTGTTAGGTCCTGTGGGTGCTCCCTCTATAAGAGATGGTCTTGACCCATGTGCCTCAATCCCCTCTTGCTGCCTGGAGGCTGAGGATGTGAGGTTGGCTGAAAGACATGTCTATATCCATGGAGAGTGACAAGAGCCTTCCCGGGAACCCGGGAACAGGCCTTCAGAAAAGGGGAGGGGAGAGGAGAATAGGGCATTTGGTGGCCTAGAACAAGCTAAGAAGAATCCCTGAAATGTTATAACACAGAATGCCAGCTGTCCCCCCAATATTCAATCACTCATAACATAGCAGAGTTTTGGCAGGGCACATGGTAGCCCAGATGAAGACCATATTCCCAGATTCCTTTGCAGCAAGGATATGGCCAATGGAATGTCAGCAGAAGTAATGTATGCAATTCAAGACCAAACCTTAAAAAGGAAAGGCATGAACTTCCCTCTCCTCTCTCCCCTCTTGCCTCTGGCTGCAGTTCAGGCAGAATGTTAGAACTTACACCAGCCTCCTTGGACCCAGAATGAAATAAATTGTAGGCGTTGAGATGCTAGAGCAGCGAGGTCAAAGGAGCCTGGTGATCAGAACCGTGGGGCTACAGTGTCACACCATACACAGCCTTGCATCCCCTCTCACGGCAGCTCCCGGTCCAGGGGTGCCTCCTGCTGGCCCCTGGATAGCTCATCTCCCTCGGTCCAGTGGTGACCCTGCTGATTACTCGTCACATTAGTCCTGGGCTTTGCAGGTACCACGTGCCTGGCTTTCCTCTGCGTCACTCTCCTGCCTGAGAAGCAGCTCCTTCTCTACCCATGTGGCTTTGGGGAGCTTTGTACTTCCTTGTGCCTCTGGAAAGCTAGCTGAGGCCAGGGTGGGGGCCTAAAGCGAGCACTCGGACAAGTCAGCTTACATCATCACCAACATACAAAAATGATAATAGGACACATACAAATGGTATTCTTTGCCTGCCTCGTTTCACTGAATCCTCTGAATAATCTTAAGAGAGAGGCTTGACTATCATTCCTTCTTCACCGATGGGAAAACTGCCACCAGAAAAGGTAGAGAACTAGTCCAAGGTCACACAGAGAATAGGTGGTAAAGCCAGGATTTGAACCCCTGAGGCCAAGACTTACCTGTTCAGTGCTGCCTTTTTGAACAGGGTATATAGCATATCCACTGGGCTGTGGCCTCTCAGCAACAGTGACAGTCCTCAGACTGACATAAACCTACAAAATGAAGGAAATAAATCTACTCGCATATTTACCTTTTTGCATTAACCTCCAAGTTCAAGTTGTGTGTGGCCCACCCACATCCTGTGCGGTTGGGTCTAGAGTCTACAATCATCTTCACAACTCCTTCCTTCTTGTTTTCACTTGAAAATGATTAATCAACTATTTCTATGTTGCCCCATGTGCCCCTTATTATATGGAGCTTTCCATTTTTCTCAGGTATTTTTCTCCACAGCCTCAAATGCCCCTTTAAAGTCTTTGATTGGTTTGGCAGGTCTGTCACCTGAAACCCCACGCTTCCTGGGTGTTCACTCCACCCCTGCCAGCAACCCATCACTTTCATGTGTTAAGTCCTCACAGGCTTTGAAACCCTCTTCAGAGCCAGCTGCTCCCATCCATCCCACAGCCTCCAGTCCCATCCAAAGTCACAACCTTCAAGGGAAGGAGGGATAGAAAGCATCATGAGCCTCAAGTTCCTCTGTTTTGTACCAAAAATGTTAAAGTTGTGAGACACAGTCAAGGTTTGTTTCAACCCTGTCTAGATTATTTATCCAGTGTGAATCAGCAGAAATGGGCAGTCATGGAGACTTGAATAAGCAGGCTAACCCTTTTTGATCTAGAATTAAAAGAGATGATGAGAGATGAGAGCACTGGGCCGATGTTAGGTGGTGGCAGTTATTTGAGATGATCTGTCTAGGACAGTGGCATGTCTCCCTTTTATCCCTGTCTGATCAGACACAGCTGATGTCATTTCTCAAGAGGAGGGGCCCAATCCTCACAACCCTGCCTCCAATGAGCCCACCAAGATCCCTCCCACTGTCCAGACATCATTCTATTGAGGGAGCATCTGGTCAGCTGGGTAGAGGAAACTGCTCGTGGGTGTGCTTTTTTTAAAAAATATATTTTATTGATTTTTTTTTACAGAGATAAAGGGAGAGAAATAGAGTTAGAAACATCGATGAGAGAGAGACATCAATCAGCTGCCTCCTGTACACCCCCTACTGGGGATGTGCCCACACCCAGGTACATGCCCTTGACCGGAATCAAACCTAGGACCTTTCAGTCCGCAGGCTGACGCTCTATCCACTGAGCCAAAGCAGTTCCGGAATGGATGTGCTTTTGTTTGCTCTGATTTGCCTCTCTGCGGCCCCTGAGCTCCTGCCCTGTCCCCAAAGACCTGCCCCTCCCATCACGGGTTAATCAACGAAGACCTTCCCGCAGGAGGGCTCTCACTTCTTGCCCAATGACTTTGCTTCCCGTGTTTGCAAAATAACAAATGCAGTTAACATTTATTAAGCAATGTACACGACTGATCTCATTTCACCATGATACCTATGTTGTGACATCATTAATAAACTTTACGTTTTAGAAAACTGAGGCTGATATGTGGTAGCGCTGAGATTTGAACCTGTGGCTTTATCATGCAAAAAAGCCCAGTGGGGGGCCTGCAGGAGGCAGCTGATCAATGTTTCTCTCTCATCGATGTTTCTAACTCTCTATCCCTCTCCCTTCCTCTCTGCAAAAAAATCAATAAAATATATATATATTTAAAAAGTCCATTCTCTCAACCATTTTGTTAACCCCCTTCATCCTGAAGTGCTAAGACCACAAGCGGTTTACAACTGACTACAAAACAAGCCCCTAAACTTTATTCCAGGAGGACAGGGTGGGGGCAAGCTGCCCTGCCCAAGCTACCAGCCCCGCTCAGGGGGCTGAGACTTTCACCACCTCGGGATCTGGTCCGGGTGCAGATCCTGACTGTAGGTACAGAAGAGCCTGAGCGTCACATTTCTCCCAGGCGACACCATGCTTCTGGTCTGAGGACCACGCTCTGGGTAGAGGGCTCTAAAGGTCAAGTACTCTGACTCCCCTGACTGTGAATGCCTGGCCAGACCACCTTCTAAGGCAGGGGTGGGGAACCTTTTTTCTGCCATGGGCCATTTGGATATTTATAACATCATTCTCGAGCCATATGAAATTATCAGCTTAAAAACTAGCCTGCTATATTTGGTCAAACATTTAATTATCTCACCCTGGACGCCTTGGCAGGGCCAGACCTAATGGTTTTGAGAGCCTTATAGGACCCGTGGGCCAGACATTCCGCACCCCTGCTGAAGCCTGCTGGAGAGGGGCTTTCTGGGCTGGAGAAACAGCAGGAGCAAAGGCACGGAGTCCTGAGTGTGTGAATATGTCAGGCCCTCGCCAGGGTGCGTGGGGGAATGCAGAGGACATAAGTCTTAGCAAACAAGTCTCGAAGGAAGATTTGAGTCTGACTGTGAAGAGTCTTGAACATAATGCTAACACATTAAGAGTCCAAAGTCTTTATATCTTTTCAACCATGCCTCTCTCATGGTGCAATTATCCTCTCCTAGCTTCTTAATACCTACCCTCCCCATTAAAAAGAAGCTGTGAAGACCCTAAATCACCTTTTTATCCCCTAAAAGGCCTGACTGCTGGCCATCTTCAGCGAGGAGTGGAGACTGGGGAGAGCCCTGTGGAAGGAGAGTGAGGGGGCCAGTCTGTGAACGGAGGCCTAGAGGTAGGGAGGTGCCTTAGGAGGTTGTCCCAATAGGCGGTGGGGGTGTGTGTGTGAGACAATGAGGCTGGCACAAAGACGATTTATTCGGCAGGGAATCAATCACACGGGAGACTTTTAATATTCTCTCTTTGTCTTTTGCTCTTGGTATTTTAATTATGATGTGTCTTGTGTGGTCCTCTTTGGATTCCTTTTGGGGGGTTATGTGCACTTCCTGGACTTGTAAGTCTATTTCTTTCATGAGGTGGGGGAAGTTTTCAGTCATTATTTCTTCAAGTAGGTTTTTGGTATCTTGCTCTCTCTTTCTTCTTCTGGCACCTCCATAATTCAAATATTGGTATGCTTGAAGTTGTCCCAGAGGCTCCTTACACTATCTTCATGTTTTTGGATTCTTTTTTCTTTTCCAGTTGAGTGTTTTCTGCTTCTTTGTATTTCAAATCTTTGACTTGATTTTTGTGTTCCTCTTGTCTGCTGTTAGGTCTCTGTATAATATTTTTTATTTCAGTCAGTGCATGTTTAATTTCTAATTGGTCCTTTTCATTTCCTCTTGGGTCTTGCTACATTTATCAAGCTTTTCTAGGAAATTCTTGAAAGACCTTATAACTGTGGTTTTGAACTCTATATCCAGTTGTTTGTTTTCCTCCATTTCTTTCGTTTGTGATCTATTCCTTTGTCTCTGCATTTTTGCTGCTTCCCTGAGTTGGTAGAGTAGCTTTGTGTGCTAGGTGTCCTATATGGCCCAGTAGCTCCACCTCCCCAGTTAGTTACCTGAGGTGGACACTCTTGGTTCACCCCTTTGTGGACTGTGTGTACAGCCTTGTGGTAGTTAAGTCTTGATTGTTATTGGTATCACTGGAGGGAATTGACCTCCAAGCCAATTGATTGTGAGGATCAGCTGTGTCTACACTGGGAGAACTTCTGTGCTGGAGTCAGCCTTATGATACAAGACTTGCAAGATTGCAAAAGCCTGGGTGTTCAGCTTGGATGGGGCGGAGTCTCCAGGCTGAACAAACAGCCTTGGCTTCCAACAGCCCTGCCCTACACGGTGGCCCCTGGATCTCAGTGATCCTCAGTAATCGCTGGAGCCCTCCCTGTGCGCACTTGTGCTTGCACACCTCCAGACCTCTGCCTTTCCAGCTCCCCTGAGTTTCTGTGTGCATTCTGGGAACCCATATGAGTCTGCGTCCCCAGGGTCTTGCCTAAAACTGGGGTTCAGTGCAGTCAGAAGTGGATTTCAGTACAATTGGAAGGTTCTATCTTCCTCCTGCTAGAGAAAGCCAGCAACACAATCAGCAGTCAGCCCTCTGTGTGCACATTGTGTGCACTTGCACTTGCACACCTCCAGATCTCTGCCTTTTGTGGCTCCCCTAAGTTTCCATGCACTCCTCCCTTTTCACAAGAGTCTAGAGTCCCCCCATATGAGTCTTGCCTGGAACTGGGGTTCAGTACAGTTGGGAATTTCCATCTCTGCTTCCCATCCTCTCTACGCGCACGTCTCCATACCTCAGCTTTTTCCAGCTCCTCCGAGTCTCCATGAGCCCCTCTCTTTCCTTCTAGCTGTAGAATTTCCACTCAGCCAGCTTTCCTGTGGTTCTTGATGACGTCTGTTCTGTCTTTTAGCTGTAGTTTTGAAATTGTTGTGCGAGGCAGCAGATTAGGTGTTCACCTATGCCACCATCTTGGTTTTTTGCCCATGGTATTAAACACCCTCTGTTGAGAGACTAAACGTGGTTTCTGTTTCCCTGATGCGACCCTGACTGGTGACTTGTCCAAGATCGCACGATGACTGGTAAGCGATGGGGCAGAATCAAACCAGCTCTGCTGACCCCAAGGCCACCCTGCCAACCCCAACTACCTCAGGGCACCTGGGCCTTGGCATCTCACTGAAGCTCTGCTTCCCCAGAACCGCGTATCTATCCTGGGAGTTGGTGATCTGTTGGAGTTAAAAGGGACGGGCTGATTTGCCTCGATCAGAGCACACTTGGGACCTAAAACAGCAGTCACGGGGCCTGGAAGGAAGGCCTCTCTGCTTTTGTTTGCTTTCTTATTTGTGTTTCAAGTCCACTTAGGGGTCACCCCACTCTCAAATCCTCTGGGTGTGAAAGAGAACGTATTACCCAGCACTTCCCCAGTACGGAAAAAGTGCCATCTTGGCTGGTGCATCCACTGGAACTTGAGGCCTGTCCGCTCCACTGTCCCCGGCAGGTTATATAACAGCCCGGAGGCCCCACGGTCATTGGCCTGGGCGTAGCCCTCCTCCGATTCCCTTGCTGCGCGAGCAAATGATGAGAAACAGCACGTTCTTGGCTCCGCTCAGCAGCTCCACGTGAGCCAGGGCCCGATGTGTACCACACAGCGGAATGATGAGATTTCATCTAGCGGGGGAGAGGCTAGGTAACTGGAACTCAGCCCATTAGCCATGGCAAAACCACTGGGGAGGGTCAGCCAGCCAGACAGCTCCATTCTGAGCTGCCCATCCCGCTCTGAGGGGAGCAGTGGAGATGAACAGAGAGGCCACTAGAGAACTGCCTGTTACTCAACTCGACTGTTCCCTTCTTAGCCATCCCAAAAGGCCAAGGGGCTTGAGGGGAAGGGGCTTCTCTCTCCAGGGGCTTTACTTCTTCTCTCAATTCTTGTCTTTCTGCCTCCCTCTGACCTGTGAGAATAGCTATGGTCGGTACTGCTGGCCCTCAAATACTTGTACCTGACCCAGAGGGATGTAGGAAATGGTGAGAACAGGTGGGCACTAATTCTGAATAAACACTGGAAGGGAGTGGGGGGCGGGGAGGGAGAGAGGGAGGGAGAAGGGAGAGAGAGAGAGAGAGAGAGAGAGAGAGAGAGAGAGAGAGAGAGAGAAATCTCTACATCGTGACAGTAGCACAGAAACAAATCCTGAGCTTTATTCACCGACCTGACAATGGAATGAGCGCTGGGACAAAAGCCCTCATCCAATCAATGTTACCATAACTCCGTCAGGGCAGGTGGATGACAAAAGGTTACCTCACACACGCGCGCACACACACACACACACTCTCCACAGCAAAGGCAAGCACTGAACACAGGCAGGAAAGACAGATCAATACTAGCAGTGAGTTCCATAGCTACCTCGATACCCAGATCTCCCAGGGACCTTTGGAAGCGAATTCCCAGCTCCCCTGCCCCCACACTGGGCTCCAGTGGACTGGGGTGGAGGGAGAAGGCCTGTGCAGACCCCCCAGGAAGGCTTGCCTGGGGCCTCTTTCCATTCACCCAAAAGGTGTGACCCTTCAGTCCCATTCAGCACAAGGCGATGCCACGGACTGAGAAAAGAACCTCACAAGATGAGGAGACACCATTGGAGAGTCAAGTTTCACATTCTTTATGTGGCTCAAACATCCGTATGCCAGGCCTTGTCCTAGACACTTTTCCCATGTCCACTCAGGCAGCCCGTACCGGAGGCAGCTGCTGTCATTATGACCTTGTTTACAAGGAGGAAACCGAGGCGCAGAGGGTTCAGTGACTTGCACAATGTCACCCAGTCTGGGCCCGAGCCAGGATCTCCAGCCCGACAGTGAGCCAGTGGAGAGAACGCACACGTGTCCCTGCAGCACACGGGCTATTGGAAAACGCATGTCCCACAAAACTGGGAGCCTCCTAGAGGCCAGGATGGAGCGTCAGCACAGGCATGCAGAGCAGGACACCTCACAGGCCAAGGGCCTGCTCCGTGCCAGGCATTTTCACTTCAAGTTCCACATTAGCCTCACCGGCCCCGCCTCACACACGGTCCTCATTCCCTCCCTCTCCCACCTCGTGGGCGGATGAGGAGTCTCAGAGCCGGAAGAGGAAGAGTCACAGGTATCCGCCTGTCCTGCTTTTCTGGGGCTTTCGCCTCCAAGCTCGGAGCCCCGTGGCCTCCCATCCTGCGGGAGCCTGTGACACATCTTTGCGGACAGGGAAAGAAGGGGTGACAGGAGGTGCTGAGATAAGGGCCGAGGACGATGGCCTCTTCTGAATCCCGAGTCCCCTCCCAGGCTGTACCCCCACGGGGTGAAGAACCCGTGTTTACAGGAAACGGCTGGCTCCAGGGAGACAGACCTCCTTCACATGCAGGATGGGCCGCTGGCCTGCCGTGGATGGCATTTCTCTTCGTCCCAGAGAGGCTGCCCTCGGCTGTATTCATGTCCCAACTTCCCTTCCCTTTATCCATGTCCCTCACCACGCCACTGTCTGGATTTTACTTCCTTATTTCTTGAATCTGGGAATCATCATGTGACTTGCTTTGGCCAATAGCATAAGGCAGAAGTGACCGTGTCTAATTTCCAACCTGGACCTCAGGGGACTTTGTGTGTTTCCACTTCCCTCCTGCTTGCCCCACATGCCATTGTCTCTGCGTCTCTCCGGGTCTCCAGGTGGGACAGGTCATCCGAGGGGTCAGTAATGCAAGAAAGCAGACCCCACCCAAGCTTGGACCTTCTGAGACTTCTGGGGACCTGAGATGGTTGGAAATGAGGAGGCGGAGGATCCAAAAAGGGAAGATGGGCATCATCCTCAGGGGACGGCAGAGCTGACAAAACACTGCCGCTTTAGTGGAATCGGCGGGATTGGACCTGAGCCTCTGAGAACCCCTTCCACTAACCAGCCAGAGGCCTCTGCCGCTCAGTCAGCCTTCCCAGGGCCTGTTTGCACATCTGGGACGTGGAGATGGGAGTTCTTCACAGGCTAGAGTTAGGCAGCTTCGCCAAGTGCCACCAAATGCTGTCTGAGGTGTGACACCCACTGCCCACAGCCCCAGGCACCGCTGCCCACCCTGCTCTGGGGTGGGAGTAACAAATTCCAACCCCTCCCAGACACTGCTGACCTTCCGCCCGCACAGCTTTCAGGCCGGGCCTGGCTCCCCTGGTTCAAGCCCCCAGGAAAACCCCTGCCCGCCTGGTTCTGCTCTGAACATCTGGTTGCTGGTTTTAGTTTCCAGCCAGACGGGGCCCTGGCTGCTCCAGTGCTGGGGCAGCTTTGCCATCAATACCTCTCGGCTTGATTCTTCTGGTCTGTCCCAGCGGGCTGGCCCCCCTCACCCACATTAAAGGTCAGCTCTTGGATGGTGCTGTGGCTGAGCAGCTGGAAAAGCCTCTGAGGCTGACTTCTCTTTCTTTTTTTCTTTTTTTTAAAAATATATTTTATTGATTTTTCACAGAGAGGAAGGGAGAGGGACAGAAAGTCAGAAACATCGATGAGAGAGAGACATCGATCAGCCGCCTCCTGCACACCCTACACTGGAGATGTGCCCGCAAGCAAGGTACATGCCCCCAACCGGAATCGAACCCAGGACCTTTCAGTCCGCAGGCCGACGGTCTAGCCACTGAGCCAAACCGGTCTCGGCTGACTTCCCTTTCTTTAGCCACCATGGCGTTCTTCATCCATCAACCCCCCAGGTGAGGCCCAGACACACCAGTGGGCTGTTCCCTGTCACTTCAGACAGTGGCATCTTTCAAAATTTCATGTGGACTCATCTCCCTGAGCGACTCCCACCTCCCCCTGAGATAACTAACCACCAAATCAGCCCTGACCGGTTTAGCTCAGTGGGTAGAGCATCGGCCTGTGTACTGAAGGGTCCCAGGTTCGATTCATGTCAAGGGCATGTACCTTGGATGCAGGCACATCCCTATTCGGGGGTGTGCAGGAGGCAGCTGATCGATGTTTCTCTCTCATCAATGTTTCTAACTGTCTATCCCTCTCCCTTCCTCTCTGTAAAATATCAATAAAATGTAGTTTTAAAAAAATTAAATCCATCCTGTCTGCCTTGCTGAGTGGTGGTGCTCACACCTGAGGGCTCAAGGAAAGACGGGGATGTGAGGCACAGGAGGGCTCCCAAACCCCACTTTCCCAGCCATACAAGCAGTGCCTGGCGCTCACCAGCTCCCTCTGGCCTTCTCAGACTTGGTGGGTGGGGTCAGGCCGAAGGGTAAGTGTCTATACAGGGGCCAGAGAGGAGACCCCTGTCTATCGGCCAGGCCAGCTGACTGACTGATCCAAAGATGGGCACCTGGCACTTGGTAGTCTCCCGGCCAAGGCCTCTCAGACGCAGGTGAACCTCTGAAGACCAAATTCTAAGGGGTGGGCCCGAAGCTCTCCTCTACCCCAAGATCAACACATTAAATCCTTCTGTCCTCCAGCTGACAAAGACGGATGGAGCCCCTACCATGTGGGAACGGCGGTGGGACAAGGGATGGTGCAACAGAGAACAGAACAGACAGGGCCCCTGCCCTCGGTGAACACATTTCCCGGAAGACGGGTCATTAACAACGGAAGCTACCAGTAATTACGATTGTTTTTAGACTGAAAAGCTCTGCCCAGGAAGTAAATGCGGTGCTGTAATAGAGCCTGGCCGAACAGTGTCCTTCTCGTGATGGGCAGACAAAAGGCCCCATGGAGAAGGTGATGTTTCAGCAGAGGTCCCAGGGTTAAGGCACAGCAGGCTGCATGTGCAAAGGCCCTGCGGCAGGAAGGACTCTGTGTGTCCTAAGAAGTATAAAAAGAGCCACGTGACTGGCGCAGAGCGCGAGACGAGGAGGCAGGAAGAGCTGGGGCGCGGGCTGGGCCAGCTTGTGCAGGTGAGAAATCACAGAAGACATTGGGTTTTGTTCAACCGATTGGAGGATTTTAAGCAGGAGGCTGACATGATTAGTATTTTGTTATGATCTCTCTGGTGGTGTTTG
>PVJN01002244.1:0-122268 GCA_004026805.1 Lasiurus borealis | reverse complement strand
CATAATGGTGTCAACAATAAAAACATCCATAGTGGCCTTTCATCCTGCCTCCTTCCGAGACCAGCCTTGCAGCCAATAATCCCCCATCCTTTAAAGATCATTCTCATAACTGCACAAAAACGACATAAGTTAAACAGAGCAAAGTTACAAGAAAAAAAGTTTATTTAAATGGAAAAAATTCCATAGTTATAAAGAGAAATGATTCAAATCAAATTAATAAGAGTTGAGAACCAGTCAATCAACTGTATTTTATGATATGATAATAATAATCAGAGTTTAAGATGTTTTCATCAATAACAGCTAAGAAATAATTATTAGAAAAGGCTTATAATTGCATTAAATGCTTTTGTTGAATTCATCAAAATAACCTATTCATCAGTCTATTGCTGAGTAAAACATACGACTCAAAAAATTAGCTTCTTTGACTTCTGCTCAGCCATTAAGGACAATTTTGAAGTTTCCGTCTTCTCTTGTCATCCTACTCTTCTTCCTCATTATGAGTTAGTGTTGTCAGCCCTTTAACCTTTTGTAAAGATTGTGCTAAGAAAAGAGATTAGGAGAATCTAAGAATCTAAGAATAAAATACAGTTGATTGGTTCTCTTATTAATTTGATTTGAATAGTTTCTCTTTAAACTATGAATTTTTTTATTTATAAACTTATTTATTGTAACTTTGCTCTATTTAAGTTATATCATTTTTGTGCAGTTATGAGAATAATCTTTCATGTTTAAATGGAGAAAAAAGAGCAATTGAAATATGTGGAGTAAGAAATAAAAGTATAGCCTATGATCCTTGTTTGGCAGAAGATGGTATGGAGGTAAAACGTTTTTGAGGCAATAAAAGGAGGGTTGGTGTTATAAATATGTCATAGAAAAGTTTAAAGAGAAGTTTCTGGAAGTTTTATTATGCATTTAGAATGTACTTCTACATTTGATACATGTTTTGTGCATTCAAAGGAGCTGTTAATTACCATACAGTTGAGAGTGCTAATGTGACTAAGGTTGCAGACACCACTGGGACATTTGCCTCCCTGGATTTATGTGGGTGAAACTGTTGGTAAAGTTGGTTAAATTGTCCTTGTGCCAATAAGATCACTTTGGGGATAAAAACTCCTTTGTCCTATTGCATTATTTCTTTAACACATTGAAGCATCTCTGTCCACAAGTGAGGTTGGTCTAAAATTGTGCGGTTACGTTGTTCACTTTGCGATCCCCTAGATGACTTTGGATTTCTCAGGTTTCCCTCATCTCTAAAAAGAGTGAGAAAACTTTTCCAAACAATCTATTCTCTCTTTCCATCTTAAGCAATCTCTCTTTACCCACACCGTTGATATTTATTTGATTTCAATACCAAAGAAGCTAATGAAAGGCAGTTAGAATCTAAGAATAATAAATTCTACTTAGCATGGGAAGGTTTAGAATTCATAACTCTTTCGGAATCTACTAGGAGATGTCGGAATTAACAGAGCGGACCTTTGTGTTACACTCATTTCATATTCGTGTAAACAGAGCCTGGCCAGTTCACAGGGCGGTTCAGCAGAAAAGCCAGGGATCAGCTGAGCCATGCTCTCCCCACTTGGCGAAGATGCCCGGATTAAATAAACAGAATTAGTACACAAAACACACTGTCCCAAGCGATAAGGGGACTCAGTCAAAGGAAGGTCAGATTTGGTGTTTTGTATTTTGTGCCTAACCTGACTTATTTCTACAATAATACAGAATAGTAATTCTAGATTCATGCTTTTTTTATATAACTCAGGTTTTTGTGGTTGTTTTCTGTCTCTCCATGCTGAGGTGGGGAGGGAGCATAGTAGGTCAGCACCTGTGCTGTAGTAGCCAATGTTCCCCAGTTCAGTTCTAGGGGAGGGAGCGCAGGAAAAGGAGCAGGCAATGTGTCCACTGTGAGTCAGAAAAGCGCCTAATGCCCTGGGAAGACAGCTTTGAGAGAAATCGACAGGATTTGGAGCTTATGTTTTTAGGAGGTACTTAGGTTTTAGAGAGAATTTAACAAGGCGATGTAGAAATGACTGAAGTATAAGCCACATTATCAGATGGTGATAAGTGCTTCAGGGAAAATTAATGTGGGGAGAAGGTTAGGAATATCCCCTCCTCCACAGGACCCTATAGAGCAGAGAGTGATGGTGATGGAGCAGCCAGTGTCTGCTGAGACGGGTCCTGCTGCCTGGGGCCAGGGGATGGAGACACATGGATTTGGGAGCTAAAGGAGGCTCTTGCTTGTAAGAAAGGGTTCCTGGACTCCCTCTTGATTTATCCTGTGAAGAAAATTGTGTGTATTTTTTAATCCTCACCTGGAGATAGTTTTCCCAATGATTTCTAAAGAGAGTGGAAAGGGGAGATTGGGAGGGGAAGACATCGGCAAGAGAGAGACACATCAATTAGTTGCCTCCTGAGTGTGCAACTCAGATAGGTAGGTATGTGACCTGGAGCGGGAATGGAACCTGTGGCCCTTGGGTCTAACAACTGTCCAGACCAGCCGGGACAAATAAGATGTTATAGTTCCCCTTTTATGTCTCAGGAAAATGAGCCTCAGAGAAGTTAGACCACTGGCCCGGGGCACAGAGCCCGGAGCTGAAAAGGGACAACACCTGGTTTCAAACTCAGCTGGGAATCTGAACCCACAGCCTGGGTTCTGTCCACTGTTCTCACTGCTTTCCAAGAGAGACATGGTGATCCTCTAGGGTGTAAATGTTGAACTGTTGTATAATCTACGAGAGGCCCAATACATGAAGATTCATGCAAGAATGGGCCTTCCTTTTCTGGCTGCCAGCACTGCCTTTGCTCCAGCTGGAGCTGCCACAGGCCCAGAGCGGCTGGGATGGTGCCTGTGTATGCAAATTAATCCGCCATCTTTATTGGGTTAATTTGCATACTCCTGATTGGCTGGTGGGTACAGTCAATTTGCATCTTATTCTTTTATTAGTATAGATTTAACTGCTCATCTGACCCTCCTATTAATCATATAATCAACATATTATCCACTAAGAGAAAATTCTGTTGCGTTGATATATCTCATTAAAATTGCAAATGATGCTTTTTTTTTTTATTCAATAGTTCATAATTTTAGAGAAAATTTTCTATTTTCCTAATGGGAGGTGTTTCATTGTTAGTATCTCTACCCACTCACCTCTTAAGGGACATTTTTCTTTTCACACAAAAGTGTTCTAGTTAATTCCATCTTTTAATTGTCCTTCTGCCAAAATGCGTTTTCCTGAAGGTGAGGCCATGTAAATAATCCTACCAGCAGGAGCCCGCTCCCGGTGTCGGTTGCTGTGATAAATCATTTGGCATTAAACGCTGCTTAACTGCGTCTAATGTTTTGCCAGCCTCCAGGAGACCACCAAGTACTTTATTCACCTAATGTGCATATTTAGGATTTGTATGTCCCAGATGCATGTGGCCAGATAAGGATCATGTGACATTTAAAGTTGAGAGCCTCAGACTGAACAGCCAGCGGCTCAGCCTGGTTTATAGGAGACCAAGGATCTGCTGATTTCTAGCTCACAGTTTCCCTGCGCCTCTCGTGCATTTCTAAAAGCTGAGGCTGATTTTCTAGAAGGTGTGAGGAATCCGGGGATGGTAAATTCACAGCTTGATTAGCCCCGTGCTCCTATTATATTTAGGAGAAAGAGGAGGCAGCAGCAGAGAATAACAATGAGTCTTGGAGATTTCTCTCTCTCTTCCTCATTTGTTCTGCCCTTGGGCCAGGCTCATGAGATATTTGCTTCAAGACTGTCAAGTCAACTCTGACAGATCTTTCTGTGGGTGTTAGCCCACCTAGAAATGCCAGATAATGTACAGTCACCGGGTTAGCTAGGTTAGTGGGTGGGAGAGATGTTAGCATCTGATCCTCACCTCGCAGCCCTAGGATTCTATAAAGTCGTGTATAAATGCATCCGTGTAGAACATAGGAGCAAATCCAATGTCTGTGACTTATGAAGATCAGGGGGAGACTTGAGAAGACATTTGATCAGGCTGGCTGGTGTGGCTGAGCATTGGCCTATGAACCAAGAGGTTACTGGTTCGATTCCCTGTCACAGCACATGCCTGGGTTGTGGGTTCAGTCCCTAGTAGAAGGCAGCTGCTTGATTATTCTCATCATTGATGTTTCTATCTTTCTCCCTCTCTGAAATCAATAAAAATATATATTTTTAAAAAGAAGGCATATTTTGAAGCTATCATTCATGCTCTCCTTAGTAAAATATTTAAAAAGGAAGAGAAAAGAAGAGGAGGAGAAAACTAAAAAGTCCTTATTTCAATTCTTGGTTCCCTTGTATTCCTGTGATGTTCACCCAGACTTTTGGGGCTTTTCATAATTAGATGCCAGGCCATAACTTGAACCTAATAACATAAAATTCCCATGGGGCAAATGTACTTTCTCATCTTTATGTGTAATTCTAATTCATGCATTTAATTTTCTTCTAAATGTGCCCCTGTTTAGTTCTTAAACTTCAGTATCTATTAAAAAAAAACAAACACCAGTTATGGAGTTTTATAGCAACTGAAAGAAGTCTATCAGATTATGCTTCACTTTAGGATATAAAATTGCTTGAATAATCTTCTAATGGTATTTCTCCTTTTGAAAACATGAATTGCTTAATTGTGATTACCGATATTCTTTGGCATTTACATTTTACTTGTGTTATCCAAATGCTTCTTTTCGTGGTGATAAACTCTGATGTGCTGTTAGAGGAATTTCTGGTAATGAAGAGCAGATGGGGGATATTTTTTTTTTCATTTTGATGCACAGCTCCGGGGTGGAGAGAATCGGGGTTTTCTGTCAAGCTGGAAAACTTTCAAAGCATGTACATTACCAGTAAGAACAGTCTAAGAGAAAACCATCTCGCAGATCAATGTTTTCCTTCGGCTTCTCCTTACAGTCACTCTGTTTGAGTGATTGGAGACTCAGCAGAAGGGGCCCCTTAGCTCAAGGCTCAGAGTCTCTCGTGTCTGCCTGCAACACTGGGTTCCCGGAGAGGAGGCTCCGGCTCTCTGCTGGCTCTCTGTATTTATGTTCGCTCCACAGCGGTCCCTCTTGCAAGGAGGTTCATCTAAATGGTGCCCCTTACCCTTTATATGAAGAATAACACAACCTAAATCCTTTAACAAAATTGTACAGTCTGGCTCGGTCTATTTTTCTAATCTCAGTTTTAAATTTTCCCTTCAGACACCCTCTAACCAATACTCTCAAGACTTGAGTTTTGACTTAAGTAAGCAAAGTTTGCCTTTGCAAAAATTGACCCCCTTGGTTAGAAAAAACATTTTTTTTTCCCTCCACGCTGACGCTTAGCTTCTCATGATTCTTAGGATACCACTCGAATGTTATTATTTTATCTCCCCTAGACAGATGATTTTTTTTTCTTTCTGTTTTCATAGCACTTTGACCTTAACCTGTGGTTAATCAGTTTCATTATTATTTTGTCAATTTTTATATCATATTATGAATTTGATGAGCTTAGACACTGTGATTTCTTTCCATTTCAACCTTCAGCACCAAAGCACAATTCTTGAACTATCACAGACACTCAGTAGGAACTTGTACAGCAAGCAGATAGATCGATGGATCGATGGATGGATGGATGGATGGATGCATATATTTTCCTTTTTCTCTATTCTTTATCTCTATCTCTTCTTCTGCTTTCTCCCCAGCCCTAAAAGAGGAAAGGCAGTGAAGCTTCCTATTCACTCTGTTAAATTCATTGTCTGTACCTCAAGATAGAAAGTCAATACAATCAATAATGATGAATTACAACTACACTGAATGAAACACAAGGCCGTTCATGTACCTGAGAAATTCAGTGTTAATGCTTTAATTACTTCCTATCTAATTGTAATTAATCTCACTATATTAGTGATTCAGTGATATAGGTTTAGAATTTAAAGCAATAGAGTCTAGACAATGCTGACTAATAGAACTTTGTAGGGTGATGAAAATATTCTGTACTCAACACTGTTCAATAAAGTAGTTACTAGCCAGATGCAGCTATTGGTGTTCATGTGAATGAGGAGTCAGCGAGTTCATTTTATTGTAATTAATTGGGATTAAATATGAAAATTCACAGGGAGGGTAAGTGCCTACTCTATTGGATAAAATTGTTTTAGATCGCTAGGATGGGTGAAAAGGGTTTGTAAGGCAACTGTATCCACAATAGTATAAAGGGCTCTTGCTTTCTCTATTCTTGGAAATTTTACAATCTTTATTTCATACTAAGTCCCAAATAGTCTTCAAAGTTAATTTATGGAATAAATGAAGCAAATTATATATTTTCTTTCTTTATTTTCTTCCCTTTTCATCAAGTAAATATTGAAAATCTTCAATGTTTCAGGCAGAATTCTAAGTATTTGTCATATAGCGATAAATAAGATATAATTCTAGAATTTTATGGACATATAGTCTATGCAATTGGGGAGACACCAAGTAAAAAAGAATAAATGAATGTATGTAAAAATTTCAAGTCAAATAGTTCCCATGAAAAAAAATATAAAGCAGGGTAATAAAAGGACATTGTGGCAGAGACCTTAGTAAAAAGAGTCAACTGGTCATATAAATATCTGAGGAAAGAGCATGGGGAATAGCAAGAACAAAGTTTCCGAAGTCTGCACAGACATGGTAGGTCTGGGAACAAGAGAATATCAGTAGAGCAAAGAGTCATAGGAACTGAACTCAAAGTGGTATCTAGAAAGAGGACTTGTGCACATACATAGACCATGTTGTATCTACAAGCCATCCCCGTGATAGACCAAGCACTGTAACTTAGTTCCTGTGGAAGGTGGTGAGCGGTGGAAAAGAAGTAAGGTTAATGACCTGGAAATCCTGATGGGTAAAAGGCTTGTTGGAGTTAGAGCAGTAGAACAAATTGAGCTGCAAATACAAGCAGTAGTGATGCGAAGTTGGGTAAGCTGTTGGTTGGTAATAACGAAGCCTAGGAGATGAACACTGAATAATGGCTAAGCAAAAATTTTAAAATGAAAGCTAATATGGAGCTAGTCTAAGAACACTGAGACCAATGTGTTGGCTGAGCCATTCCAAGCATCCTGATAGACATAGTAGTCATATGCCTTAAATGTTCTGACAAGAATGATCTGCATTTCAATGGAGGCCTACTTAAACTAAAGCAAAGCTATACTTTAAAAAATAAATAAATATATATATATATATATATACATATATATATATATGTGTGTGTGTGTATATATATATATATATATATATAATTGATTTTTTACAGAGAGAAAGGGAGAGGGATAGAGAGTTAGAAACATCGATGAAAGAAAAACCGATCTGCTGCCTCCTACACACCCCCTACTGGGGATGTGCGTGTAACCAAGGTACATGCCCTTGACCAGAATCGAACCTGGAACCCTTCAGTCTGCAGGCCCATCCTCTGAGCCAAACTGGTTAGGGCAAAGCTATACTTTTAAGATCATTTGTTTTTTTCACATATTATTTACACTCTTTTTCTATTTTCTCTCCATCTCTGATTTTTCTTCATGATTTATTTGCAATTTTTATATAAGATGCACAGAAACTACTGAACTAAAATATTTCTATTAAGTTGAAAACTTATAGATGATCACTTTGTGATTGCATGCACATTCCCTAAATTGTCATTTTGATGGACTAAAAATGTGTGGCATTGAATCTAATTTTGGAGTCATCTTTAATTGAATAGCATTTCATATCCTTAAGTCAGTTATTAAACTTGTTATAGTATTTTCCAGCATTTAAGATGACTTTTTAACCCAGGAAAATTTTCTCAAAAGTCAGGGGTTGTCTGATACGCCAGGTGTCATCTTATAAGGCATGCGTATCCCAAACTCTAGATTTTAACTGGAAATGTTGGGGTCATCTTATTCGCCCAGTTGTCTTATGTGCTGGAAAATACGGTACAAGTGATCTCTATTTATATTTTTTTCCACTTTCCAACATAAAATGTTTACTCTTTTTTTTCGCTTGCAACGTCTTAATAGAAGCTTATAGGAAAATAAATGTGAGCAAACTCATTAGAGTTAGCGTTTTGTAAAACCTTACTTATTGTGAAGAGCAGAGCAAGATTCTCTTTTGGTTCCCTCTTTGGCTGCTCCTGGCTTGTCCTTTCAGAGCCTCCATCCACCAGCGCTAAGCTCTTGCCTCAGGTGAACAGATCTGCTCGTGGGCCATCCCGGCTAGTGTGATGCCTGAGCTAACGTTAGCAAACTGCTCCGAGTTGTTTGGTTAAAGGCTGTGCAAAGTCTGCTTCTGCTGGGAGGCTTTCTGTAAGAACCACTATCACACTGCATTGTATTTGCGAGCCCAGGAGAGTGCGGAGATGAGGGAGAAGTGTGTCTCTGGGTAAGCACTCTGCAGCCAAGTGTGCAAGTCCAGGTCTCCATGGAAACTCTGGCCTTCAGGTTTTTATTTTATTTTATTTTTATTTATTTACTTATTTATTTTTAAAGCTTATAATTCTTTTATTTTTAAAGATATTTTTATTGATTTTTTACAGAGAGGAAGGGAGGGGGATAGAAAGTCAGAAATATCCATGAGAGAGACATCGATCAGCCGCCTCCTGCACGCCCCGCACTGGAGTTGTGCCCACAAGCAAGGTATATGCCCCCGACCAGAATCGAACCTGGGACCTTTCAATCCGCAGGCCAATGCTCTGTCCACTGAGCCAAACCGGTCTCGGCCAGGTTTTTATTTTTAATATCATCTCCTCCTCTCACCTCTGCTAATTTATACTGTCAACCCAGAGTAAAAGGCAGTGAAGTAAGACTGTTTATTCTGGAAGGAGAATACATGTTCTCTCGAGGCACTAAGTATACATTTGGAAGTAGTTAATTTTTTTAATGTATTTTATTGATTTTATTTATTTATTGATTTTATTTTTTTTACAGAGAGGAAGGGAGAGGGAGGAAGGGAGAAGGACAGAGAGTTAGAAACATCGATGAGAGAGAGACATTGGCCGCCTCCTGCACGCCCCCTACTGGGGATGTGCCCACAACCAAGGTACATGCCCTTGACCGGAATCAAACCTGGGACCTTTCAGTCCACAGGCCGACACTCTATCCTCTGAGCCAAACCAGTTTCGGCAAGGAAGTAGTTAAATTTTTCTTGATGTTCTCAAGGTCACATTTGAGTCCTGTGGGGGAGGGAGCAGACACGCACAGGACACACGCGGGCTCCCTGTCACAGAGCGGCACATGCGTGTGAAACCCCCGCAGGGCTGGCTGGAGAGGCGCCCCGCTCGTTCTGTGCAGGATCTGAGCCGCGCCCTGCGCGCAGGTTCATCCAGGCGGCGGCTGGCATCCCGTTGTGACTTCATTGCCTCACTGCTGGGGACAGATGGCTGCTCCCTCCTGCGTCCTCATTTCAACTCCGGCTCTGGCCCGCTCCCTTCCCCGGGTGCTAATAACAGAGGCTTTTATTCTGGGCCCGGGTTTGGCATGCTCTGATTTAGACCTTCCACTCCCGTCCGCAGGTCCACCTGGCCAAATCATACAACGGGGCCGCGTGCAATTGAGAAGGGATGCCTCTATTTTTGCTTGATGGGTCTCCGCTCATGATGCTGCAAATTATAGATCAGGTTCTGTCTTCGGGAACAAAGCTGAGGACTGATTGGGAAGCTGCAGAGTGTGCAGCTCCATCCACAGAGCAAGGACCCCGTCCCCTCTCTGTCCGTAAGGCTCACCTACATGCGCCAGGCAGCTTGGTGGACACCTAGGGGTCTGGGAGCATCCTCTGCAAAGTGATGGTTAGGCTAGAACCTCTACAGCAGCGGTTCTCAACCTTCCTAATGCCGCGACCCTTTAAGACAGCTCCTCATGTGGTGGTGACCCCCAACCATAAAATGATTTACGTTGCTATTTCATAACTGTCATTTTGCTACTGTTATGAACTGTAATTTAAATATCTGATAGGCAGGATGTATTTTCGTTGTTACAAATTGAACATAAAGCATAGGGATTAATCACAAAAACAATATGTAATTGTATATTGTGAAATATTTATTTCTAATTACAGATAAATGAAATTTTGTCTTGAATCATGGTATGGCATGGGTAACAGTCTTCATATGACAACAGTAAACTACATAGCTACACTTTGCTACACCGAGGAACGACCATGGGAAATAGGTGTTTTCCAATAGTCTTAGGCGACCCCTGTGAAAGGGTCATTCGACCCCAAAGGGGTCACGACCCACAGTTTGAGAACCGCTGTTCTACAGCCTTCCAGCTCCAGGATTCTGCAGCAATGGGCCTCTTGGGGTGGGGGCGGGGTGGGTAAAAGCCTTTTTGCCAGCTTGCTTCTTCTGAAGTTTACTGAGCATCTAAAACGAATTCTTACCTATTCTAGAAGCCCCGTTATTTTTGAAGAAGGCTGTATATTTGAGGATGTTTTCTACGTCAAGACCCTAGATTTTAAAAAGGAATTGGGGGCAGGTTATGTTTAAGATGATTCATGTCATCTTGGGAAGAAAAAAAAATGAACTACAACTCACTCTTGACGGGTAGTGAAAAAAATGGAAGTGTCAGGGGCAGTTGTGAAGCTCCTGGAAGTGTGACGGGCGGATACAGCTAAGGCTGTGATGGTCAGAGTCAGAGCTGAGAGGCTGCTGGGCCTGGAGAAAGTTACTAATCTTGCCGAAACCGCTTTGGTTCAGTGGATAGAGTGTCGGCCTTCAGTCTGAAAGGTCCCAGGTTTGATTCCAATCAGGGGCATGTATCTTGGTTCCGGGCACATCCCCAGAAGGGGGCGTGCAGGAGGCGGTTGATCGATGTCTCTCTCTCATCGATATTTCTAACTCTCTATCCCTCTCCTTTCCTCTCTGTAAAAAATCAATAAAATATAAAGTAAAATAAAAAAGTTACTGATTTTCTCCAAGCTCCTGTTTCCTCATCCATCAAATCAGGATTCTGATCCCTGCCTCCTCAGGCCTGCTGAGAGGATGCGGGATTCTAGCATGCATGAGGTACTCAGCACAGCACCGGGACAAGGGCTGTGAGGCGATGTCAGTAGTAATCGGGGCACAGGGCTGGTAGTGGTATAGAGCAGCAGGCACACCTGTGCTATGTCACTGAGGCCCTGGTCAGGTGACTCTGTTGGTTGGAGTGTCGTCCTATACGCCACAGGGTTGTGAGTTCAATCCCAGCTCGGGCCCCATGCTGGAGGCAACTGATCAATATTTTCTTTCTCACATCGATGTTTCTTTCTTTCTCACTCCCTCTCTCTCTCTAAAAAAATTAATGGGACATATGCTGGGTGATGATTTAATAAAAAAAAGACATTACCGAGGCATTGCATCAAATAATTCAGTGCTGGAGAATGTGTCCATCTGTATAGCTCCTGTGTCAGTGTTAGTCTGAGCCCAGTAGCAATGGAATTCACTCGAAATCAATGTACATACATGAGTGGGCAAAGGCTGGGGTAGACTAACTAATCTCAAACATTTTTAAATTGAGGATCATCTCATTTCCTCACTTCATACACATGGGTGTGGGTGTGCAAACACCACCCCCCAGAAATAGCACATAGGTTTGTCCCAATTATCCAAGTAACTCATGCTTCATGCGCCAGACGTGTACTCCCTAATTTCACATATTTCATATAACGCCGCATTAGATTTAAGTAGCTACAAAAATATATAATCTTCAGCATTTTGAATATCAATTTGCAAAATCCAGTGAAATGGAAGAGCAAGCATATGTTTTGAAGAAGTAAATTATTCGGAAACATTCTTGCAACGTTCAGAAGGAGGAGGGTCTAATCCTCATACAAACGAGGGCCAAGAGCTGTCTGGGCCACAGAGCCCCGCAGAGACATCGATCAGCTGCCTCCTGCACACCCTCTACTGGGGATGCGCCCACAACCAAGTTACATGCCCTTGACCGGAATCGAACTTGGTGGGCCAGCACCTCTGGCCACTGGTCTTCGTACCACGGCAGGTGCAGGTTTTGTGGCTTCTCTCCTGTGGTGTTACTTCATGGCTTTTCAGAAAACACGATTCTTTCCCCTTTGGTTGGATAACAAAGCACATCGTGCACATACAAACACACATAACTTATTTCAGCCTATGGCTAAACCATCTGAATTCAGTAACCCTCCAATTAAGTGTGACTGTCTTGACCTGTCTATTATCCATGGAGACAGGTCTCTCCGTGGTTGGACTGGCTTAGGAGAAAAGAGTCAAATTACCGGTCAGAATAGTTCATCCAAAAGATAATGAAGTGGAAATAATTTTGGGGCTTTAAATGGCCTCTTGCAGAAACCGGTTTGGCTCACTGAAAGGTCCCAGGTTCGAATCCGGTCAAGGGCATGTACCTTGGTTGCGGGCGCATCCCCATTGGGGGGCGTAAAGGAGGCGGCTGATCAATGTTTTTCTCTCATCGATGTTTCTGACTCTCTTCCCTCTCCCTTCCTCTCTGTGGAAAATCAATAAAATATATAAAAAAATAAAAATAACTAAGTAAAATAAATTGCCTCTCATCACCTATTGTGTAGGTATAATGAATTTAAGGAAATTTTGGAATATACTCAGCAAATTTAAAATACCAGAAGTCACCAAAACCGGTTTGGTTCAGTGGATAGAGCGTCAGCCTGCGAACTGAAGGGTCCCAGGTTTGATTCCGGTCAAGGGCATGTAACTTGGTTGTGGGCGCATCCCCAGTAGGAGGCGTGCAGGAGGGAGCTGATCGATGTCTCTATCTCTCATAGATGTTTCTAACTCTCTGTCCCTCTCCCTTCCTCTCTGTAAAAAATCTATTAAATATATTTAAAAAATAATAATAATAATTTAAAAAATAAAAATACCAGAAGTCTTTTAACAGTTTCCTTGTCCCACATATATACAGTATGTAGCAAGAAGCACATTGACAACACAATAACATTTCAGTGGCATGTCATGCATTGTCCCCTCTGCTGGGTTATGTATGTGTGCCCCAGAGAAAGCAATGGAAGGGTCCAAAGATGTGGCTACACATTCTTGATTCTAGGAAGTCAGTTGACAGCCACTCCCACTTACACAGCTATACTGGTCATGAATGAGAACATTAATTAAAGTCAAACAAATACCAGACTCTGTAGAGAAACAGCATTTGAAATCTTAATTGAATTCATTGAACACTGCAGTGGTTCACTTATTAATTCAGCGCGTACTTTCCTGTTGTAAGGACTTACAATGAGCACATTAACAGTTCTCATTTTCTGGGAGTTTGTAAGATACTTGTAACTATAGGACAACCACCAATTCATCCTGCCTCAACTCAACAAAAAACTGGAAATATTGAAACAATGAAATCTGAAATCATTTAAACACTGAAAATACTAATTAACTTCTGAATTAAATACTGAAATCATTTCTCTATGCATAATGTTCGTGTTTGTGCATGTACTGTTAGAAGCTGAAAGAGAGGATACAATAGAAATATTTATGCTTGAAATTGCTAATAGGTTATCTTTGCAAAGGAACAATAGAAATAGGTGAAGATATCATTATTATTATTATTATGAATTTTCCAGTGAGAGAGAAACCAGAACAGTCCTTTTCTATCTTGTTTTCTATTTATCTCCCCTTTTCCTTCTCTAATTAGAATGGAAGTGATTCAGACAAATGTTGATTCCTAGTTGCTGAGAATCGTGGACCTGATGCAGTTGTTTTTGGTGTGGGTGCCTTCCGTGCTAGGGCATCTGCTCTAATACACAGTTCGGTGGGAGGGAAGGCACTTAATCTAATCATTTTATCATCCCGAGCCTGATCTTTTGATTGGACTTCTTCTTGGCTTCAATGAAGCACACGGGTGCCTGATCACATCCTTGCCTCGTGTGACACAGCATTGCCAGGATAGTGTACCGCGTAGATGGAGATTCATTTTCTTACTAGACTGGGGCTCTTTGTGCCTCAAGAAGATCCGCTGAGGAGGGACAGAGGATGTTCAAGAAAAGAATAGTATGTACTCTAGGACTTCACAATGCTTGTGCTCCGGGCAGATCATCGTGAATGGAAAATTCCAGGCCAGCTAAATCAGGGGGGAGAGACTCTACTGGAGCCAGGGCATTCTGAGAGTGTAATTGTGCATCTTGGGCTTTTATTACAGGATGTATGCTTGCTTGAGCCACCAGCAAAGTAAATTTTAAAACGTACTCATAACCCCTCCCCTCAAAATCTGAACTTTAGCCAGTGAAAGTTTACAATTGCCTATCACCTTAGGTGTTATTAAGTTTTTTAACGATGTGTTGTGTCAAGACTTAAATTTTCCTTTTGTGTGTCTTCCCGAGTTTATCTGAGAAGATGGGAACTGATGGGGTACGGTGCCTTAATAGTAAGAGAACTATGTAGTGTTGCTACAAGCCCTAGCTCACAGCCCCTCAAAATCACTCATTTGTCATAACGGCCAAGTTTTTGTGTGGATGGAGACTTATACCTTAAAGGTTTGCTGGGCGGTGTGTATTGTTTCAGGAAAATTAATCAGCATCCCTGCCTTCATTAGGTGGGACTTCTTTGAACCAAGCCCTTGTGTCTCTAAACGTGGGAAGAGAAGAGAAGTTGGTGATAATTGGTCTGGGTTACATTTTCAGATAAAAACTTGAGATTTTTCGCAGGGACCACAGGAGTGAATAAGAAGCTTAGTAACTGAAAGCTGAAAAGAGCCATCGATGTTTATATGTCATTCCCTATTTTTAAAATATGTTTAGGGTTTTGAAAAAAAAAGAAAAGAATAAACCTACTTTCTACTGGCTTCTAAGTGAGAAGTCCACGGTGATATAGGAAGAGTGAAAATGAGACAGACAGACGGCTTCAGGGGAGAGGAGATTTCATTGCTAGTCAAGAGGACCACGTTGTAGAACGCTGTCTCGGATTTAACGTTCAGTGCTATTTGCTGTGTCAGTGGTCTGCTTGTGCCTGAACCCAATGCCAGAGGCTCCCAGCAGCCAGGGAGAAGGAAGGAGGAACTGCACCGAAAAGAAGGAAGTGATTATTCCTTGAAAAAGGCCCTCGGAGGTTGGACTCTGCCGGAGAGGCTGAAGGAGCGGGTCTGCCCTTCTCACAGAAGGTCCTCACTGGTGACTGGACACTGCCAGGAACGGGACTAGAATGTGCTAAAACAGCATCGAGGAGGAGAGGAGGCGGTGGTGAAAGAGATCAGGGTAGAAGAGCGGTTCTCAACCTGTGGGTCGCGACCCCTTTGGGGGTCGAATGACCCTTTCACAGGGGTCACCTAAGACCATCGGAAAATGCAGAAATTTACATCACGATGCATCACAGTAGCAACATTTCATGGTTGGGGGTCACCACCCCATGAGGAACTGTATGCAAGGGTCGCGGCCTTAGGAAGGTTGAGAACCACTGGTGTAGAACTTGCTGTTCAAATCAGAGCTTCAGAATCGCTACCTTTTTAACTGAGGAGATGAAAATCTTTGAAAAAGCCTAATCACTAAATAAACCAAAAAAAAAAAAAATGATTCAAACAGGTATAAAAAGTCTTGCAACATCAGTGATCCTTTGGGTATCATGGTCTAGATGTGTGCCCTCCCTCTGACACGTCCCCTGGTTTTATTTTCCTGTGGCAGGTGCCATTATTCAAGTGTAGGTAGGTAAGGTCTTCTATGCCCTTCCTAGAATCTGAGTTCCGTGAGAGTAAGGAACTCATCTGCCACCGGAGACCCCTAGAATGATCCCTGACACCTTGAAAGCGCACAATATAAAGTTCATGGGTGGAGGGACCGAGTCACATCTGGGCTGAGCTGTGAAACTAGCTGCACAGCGGCGTGCCAGCTCAACGCTGGGACAGCGAGAGCAGATGGAAGGAAAGATATAGCATGGCTTCTTCACCTCAGGAACCCACTGCTGATGGCCTATGATTACCCAGCTCACCCCGAAGTCAAGCGTGACCCTCACTGTGCACTTAGAGAGTCAATTTTTTTTTTTCCTTCTGTAATGGATGGAAACGTCTGGAAGTCCTGCTCAGACGTGAGAGATTGAAGGGTGACCCAGATTGTTTTTTGCCACTGGAAATGGATTCATCACTCTTATCGGGCGCAGACAGGAAGGAAGGAAGAACACTGAGGAGAGAGAGAGAAATCCTTATCCCTCCCTAGAAATGAGGTGCCATCAGATGCTTCGCAGACTTCTGGGTGACGGGAAGGTCTCTCCGCTGCTGAGAAGCTGCCATCTGGCCCGCAGTGCGGTCCTCCGGGCGCAGCCGGGGTAATGGGCCTGGTCCGTGATGGAGCACCGGCTCCGGCTGCGAAATGAAGGCAGCGTTCACGCCTCCCAGCCAGGAGCCGCCGCCTGATGTGCTCTGTAAACCGGGTTCAGCGGGAGCCAGGGGGAGGGCTGCCGCGTGGGGAAACACAGTGGGGCTTGTTAACACAAGCGTTTCTTGCACAGATGCTCCGGCTCCGAGCTGGGCTCTGGATGGCTCGGCTCCTGCCTCGCTGTCATCGGAATGTATTTTTGTTTGGGTTCCTTTTTAATTCTCATCTTTGCAGCAATGTATTCAAATGTGGTCGTCTTCTGCAAAGACATTTGGAAAACGTTTGTTGGGAATAAAAGGGTTTCCAGTGGAATAAACTAGTCTCTTTTCTTTATGGGTAATATTTTCATCGGCCCAAGACGATCCCCGAAAGGTGGTTGGGGGTGGAGGTGGGGTCCCGCAGGAAGAAGAGTGAACTCACAGGGACTGAGACTTGCATGAAGGCCCTACTTCCCACTGGTTATTTAGCTTTCAGGAGGTTAATCCAATTCCTTGAGCTGAGTGCAGCAGCCTGTTCAAAAAACGATAATTCTCGCTTTGCAGGGCGGTGGCAAGGGATAAATAATTGTATCCGTACGTCTGTGTGGGTGTCTGTGTGCAGAATGCCAGGCTAGCTTTGGTAAAGTGGATGCAAGCACAAATCAAGCATGCGTTTGCCGCGGTAGCTTATTTCTCTATCTGCATGTTCCAAACGCCTATGTATCTGTTTATCAAATATTTGCCTGAGGGTGGTGTGCTCAGAGCCATTGGCTGTATCTTTCATCATCTTTCTTCCATTCTCTCCAGGTCTAGGATAACTCTGAAAACTATGCTTTTCCAGTGAAATTCTCTAGGTAGATCTTTATAGTCAAAGCTGATGGGTAGATGGTAACCTTTTTCACAGGTGGCAAACACTTTTCTCTCCTTAACTGTCTGCCTTGAACTACTACTTTCAAATGTACTCCTCCAACAAGCCTGCTCTGAACCTCCAGGCTGGTCCTTGCTCTCCCGAACTATCTCTTCTCTCTTACGCATTCTGTTATCCTCTATTTTAAAGTCTATTACAATGAAATCATCTGTGCTTGCCTACTGGACTGAATCTTCTTAAACTTGGTGATTCTGGTCCCTCGCTCGGGGCTTTGTAGGTCTTCTATAATGTGTGTCAAAATAACCACACACACACACACACACACACACACACACACACACACAGATATGCCCATCAACAAAATGTTCTGGTTCTCACTCATCATTTGCTTCCCCATTCCATATTGAGAGCACACTAATTGATCTACTGCCATAAAATCATTTTCAACCTATTATCTACTAGTCATTAGCATTACATATAGATTATGTTATGACTAATGTAGTCATCAACTAAATATGAACAGTCTATGATTAATGTTTCTTATTCAGTGAGCTTTAGGGAGACTTTATATGACAATCACTGTTTCCTGGAATCAGTATGTCTTCAAGAAAGTAACCATGTGGGAAGGCAAGTGGACACGCAGATCATGACAACTCAATGCATTAGGAGCATAAGATAGAATCACGACAACTTAAGATTGAGGGATCTGTCCATAAAAATATTCTCTCTGACCAAAACCGGTTTGACTCAGTGGATAGAGCGTCTCTCTGTGGACTGAAAGGTCCCAGGTTCGATTCCCAGTCAAGGACATGTATCCTGGTTGCAAGCACATCCCCAGGAGGGGGCGTGCAGGAGGCCACTGATCAAGGTCTCTCTCATCAATGTTTCTAACTCTCTATCCCTTTCCCTTCCTCTCTGTAAAAAAATCAATAAAATATATATTTTTAAAAAAATATTCTTTCTGAAGGAGGTCACACCTAGCCTGAGCTCTGATGGCCAAGTAGGAGGCAGGGGAAGAGAGGACGTTTGTGCAATGAGCATTGCAGATGGAAGGAGCAGTGGGTGTCAGAGCAGAGGTCTGGGAGAGCGTGTTGGTTTGGGGAAATGCACACATAGCATTCCAGATATTTGGAATGCAGCGTGGGAGGAAGGCAAAAGCAGGAAGGAGTGAATCCAGGACTGTGTCTTTGCAAGAAATTGGATTCTGTCCTGCTGGTAATGGGCAAGAACTGGAGGTTTTCAAAATGAGGATTGGAATGAGCAAATGTATGTTCAGGAATAACATTGGCTAAAACAGCACCGTATTCGCACAGAGGGAGACAACTGTATAAGCAAATAGGAGGGTCTTAAAACAACCCAGATATGAAGTTAGAACAATTAAATGTAAACCCCAGCAAAGGAGTAGAAAAGATTCCATGGAGAAGGTTCCATGGAATTTAAAGTCCAGCTACTTACGGAGAGTAAGAGAAAGGGAGGGTTCTCTTTTGTTGAATGCAATGCCATTTAGCATGATAGCAAATATATTTAAAGCAAGTTTGCAAGGATAAAGGTGAGAATAAGAGATGACTTGCGTTTTAAGCTTGCTAGACTATACATTCTAAGAATGCAAGGGTCATATACATATTGATCACACATACATCACCAGCATCTGCCACGCTCGCAGTCGTGTAATGCATATGTTGGTCCAGTAGCTCTTTGTGGAATTCATGAATGAGAGCCTGTGGGACAGGCAGCTTGCAAATGTCCAGGAGCATCAGTGCTTTGTTTGCAGGATGAAGATTAACATGACGCTGGTTCACAATCCATTAGGAAAATTAATTTTCCTTCGGAAAGCTGGCACTAGCACAAGAGTAGAAAAGGTGATACTCTACCTTCATAAACAGGAATTCTCACAAAATTGTAAGAGTCCATCTTTGTTCCTACAACTGATTTATTCCTCGCCCATTTTAATCTATTACTTCCTAGCCGTCCGGAACCAGATTCTAGAGGGAAATAAGCCCTATTGTCTTGAAGTATATATTATAATTAATGTACTGATTTAGCACTTATGCATCTAGACTGGTACTGTTGATGTACCTGCCTTGTGAGAATTCTGAACATCATCCCTGAAATGATTTTCTGTGTGTTGTGGTCCAGATGAGAAAGTCCTCCATCCTCCTCCAGTATTAGAATAACCTAAATGGTATCTATATGGAAGAAGAAATCCATTTAAACCATATTTTTCTGTAAAGGACCAGAGAGTAAATACTTTGGGCTTTGTGTGCCATGTATGGTCTCCACCACATATGTCTTTATATATTTATCTTTTAGAAACCTGAACTATGTGGAAACCATTCTTAACTCAGTACAAAAAGCAATAAAAAATGTGATGTTTGGATTTGACTGTAGAACTCTTGGTGGGCATGGCTGAGGTATGGTCAATTTGCATATTACTCTTTTAATTGATAGGCTTCTTGAGCATCTATACAAACTGAAGTTCTGACTCAGAGGACAGACATCTTCTGATGATTTTTTTAAATGTCTAGGTTCACAATCACAGATACCTCATTGCCTTTCAAGTTCTTTTGAAACTTCTTTTTACAGTGATGCTTTGAAGAGAATACTTCTGTTCTGGGGGTTAAGCTTTATACCAGACAACTCCCCATCACCTTCTATCCCAATTACAGTGGTACCTCGAGATACGAGTTTAATTCGTTCCATAACCTTGAGGCGTGGGAAACTATGAGACGCTCGAGTCACGGTAAACTGGTGGGTCATGTGTAGCCCGCCGATCTGCGCAATTACTCCTATCTCAAATGTTGCTTGTATTTCAAAGCAAAAATCGCTTGCTCAATGGCTCGTATCTCAAAAATCTCGTATGTTAGGGCACTTACAGATTTGCATTTTAACTGCTAAGAACCTCCCTCTCAGTTCATTTTACAAGCCAACAGTGAATTGATATTTTTGTGTCATAAAGCAAAAGATTTGAAGGAGAACACATTTACCATCCAGGGAAAGAGAGGTGGAGCGCCTTTCCCATATACAGCGCAATCCTTAAAGGGCTAGGACACCCACTGCATTCCCCATGACCTCCTTTCCTCAGAGGCACACATTCCCTCCTGAAGAGCCTTGCAGTGACATGATAGATCAAGACCAGACTGCTTGCTTATTCATGGAGGAATATTCGCTGTGCCCCTTCAAACTTCTGTGACTCTGAGGCTGCTGTTCTGACAATTCCATAAAACCCCTTCCCACACTCCTCTCTGAGACTATGCTCAGGATCCTATTTCACTCTGATATCTCTCTCCCTCTCCCCCACCCCTCTTCCTCTCTTCCTGTTCTCTCCATCCTCATGGAGAAGCAATGCAATTCCTACACTTCCCCCAGAGCCTAACCACACCAGGCCCTTCATGCCACCATAGGTGTACAGAACTGTACTTTGATGATGAATGCTTATCTGGACTTTAAGGTTTTAATCTACATTCAAGTCACTAGCAGACAGTTTAGCTGTGAAATTATTCTCAACCTTTTTAAATAGATAATAGGCTTGAATTTTTAATAAATTATAAACTCTGCGAGACAGGATCAGTCAGTGTGCTTTCACGTATTTTGTATTCTCATGTTTTCCTCCCAGGTGCTGGATACAGTAAAGCCATTTGTTGACTTCAATTCATACTGTCACTGAATTTCCATTTCTTTTTGCCACCTTTTCCCAACTTCTCTTCAGGAAGCTTGGTGTAAATGCAGGTCTGGCAGCTACAACTTTTCATTTACAAAAAAAGCATCACCTAAGAACCAGCTAGAAACACAGTCTCGGGCCCCCTTCCAGACGGGCTATATCCTAATCTGTATTTTTAGCAACATACCCAGGTGATGATTCTTATGCATATTGAATTGTGGGGAATGCTGCACTAAAGAATCCAGTCTGAATCAGTTGAGCATTAACATTTGCATTAAATAAACCAAGGAAATGTCTAGTTAAAGCTCCATTTTATTATCCGTGTATGTGCGTATGTGTATAAAGAAGAAAAATGGAAAGCCAGAGAAATATTAGGGAGACTTTTTTTTTTTTTGCTGTAGTAGACTCACCTCAGAAATATCTAATGAATATATTTTCTGTTCAGACTATTATTTCTGCTGTACTTTCCTTTTTCATTTTGGATAAGCATATTAAACCACATAGGAAAACAAAGCTGTCAAGTTATTACTTCAGAATACTTCTGTCAAGATATTACTTCAGAATACACACACACACACACACACACACACACACTTGAGGTATCTAAGAGCTGAATTCACTTGATGAATTTTTTAAAAGCTGGCTGCTTTTAAAAGGCATTTATAATTCAAAGTGTTTGATTAACTTTTAAAGAGTTGAGTGTTGGTAGACTTAAAATCAAAAGGAAAGACTTGTAGTGGTCTGGTGGATTTTTAGAGTTGGATAAAAGTAGGGAAACCATGCTCTTACCCTTCTTAGCTTTGATATTTTTTTTGCGCGATTTCTGTTCCACTTGCTTAACAGGCCCTCTCTAATCTTCTGTTTATCACATCGCCTTCATGGTGTCCTACCTGCTCTAAAGGCATTCTCAGAATTCCTGGGGTAGTCCATCAAGTATTTGAACTTGCCAAGGACAAGTCCTCCAAATACATAGCAGATAACAGCCTATAGATGATAGTGTGTAAAGGTGATCATATGTAGACTTAGACCCTTGAAGTCACAATGCAATTTTAAGACACAGACCTCCTAAGGGCGGGAAAGGGATGAGAGGTTAAGGAATGGAATGTATAAACCTTAATGGAGACATTTACATATCCAACAATATAAAACAGTCATGTATTAAGCAAATTCATAATCTATAATATGTTAATGATAACAGCAATGTGACTTCTGATGGATACGGTCAAAACTGCTCAAAATGGTATGGCTCTATGGAATGTTGTGCTCAGATGTGAGCACTTCATTTTATGAAGAATATTTCCATCCTTGTAGAAGTCATTCTGCTTTACATTTGCTGATTGATTCATTCGTTCCTTATTTGTGAACCAAGTGATATTATGTGATTAAATCTGTGATAAGTGCTAGAAATTGCATATGTGCTTGTTGTAGTTTTCATTAAAGACCTTATAGTTGAGCGTAGAGAAATACCGTATAAGCAAGTAAGTCCATTAATGAGTTGTAAGGGCTGAGATGCAAGAGGATAAAGGTGGAGAGGAGGCACAAAGATCAGTTCTTCCTGGGTACTTAAGAAAGGTGTGAAACCATCATACTTGAGACAAGTCTAAGGAACCATTGTGGTTGCTTTAAGAACAAATTGTTTGCGAGAGGGTGGAGGGTGTGGGAGATTTCATATACTTCACAACTTCGGAGAGTTACATGATATATGAAGCATTACATTTTTCTTAGTTCTGGCAGATAGAGTCCAAATGATAAGAATACAGGGAGAAGGGACATAAGGGATAAAGGATGGGCATTCGTGTTTTCGGAATGCCCATTCTCTGCTGGGCTTATTCGGGCACATTAGAGGCACTATTTTAGTTCGTCCTCATTTCAACTTTGCCAATGCGTAACTGGTCTGAAGGGCCACTACTAGGTCAATACAGTGATATCTCGAGATACGAGTTTAATTTGTTCTGTAACCTTGAGGCGTGAGAAACTACGAGACGCTCGAGTCGAAGTAAACTGGTGGGTTGTGTGCAGCCGGCCGATCCGTGCAATTACTCCTATCTCAAATGTTGCTCATATTTCAAAGCAAAAATCGCTCGCTCAGCGGCTCTTATCTCAAAAATCTCATATGTTAGGGCACTCGTATCTTGAGGTACCACTGTACTCACTCAGCTGATCACCCTAATCCTCTGTTTCATGACAGATGAAATTACTGCCTGGAAAAACACAGGTTAACGCTCCAAACATAGGTGGAGAATTAAGGTGTGTTTGACAAGGCAGTGACTTTAGATGATCTTAATAATCCTATAAAATAAAAGGGTAATATGCAAATTGACCCTAACAGTAGAATGACCGGTTGCTATGACACACACTGACCACCAGGGGGCAGACACTCAACACAGCAGCTGCCCCCTGGTGGTCAGTGTGCTTCCGCAGGGGGAGCTCCACTCAGCCACAAGGCGGCCTGACATCTGGGAACGCAGCATTGGTGACGGAGCCCCTCCCACCTCCTCGGCAGCACAAAGGTGTCCAATTCCAGCTGAGGCCCGGGGAGCAGACCTAAGCTGGCAGGTGGACATCTTCTGAGAAGTCTGGGGCTGGGAGAGGGCACAGCGCAGGCCAGGCTGAGGGACCCTTTCCCAGTGCACGAATTTTCGTGCACCAGGCATCTAGTCTTAATTAACAGGATGGACAGTAGTAGAGGACACTAATAATTGTACGAATATGACTATGTCTCTAGGAACTCAAATGACCAGTTATATCTTTAGAAAAAAAGGAAAATTGGTTTTATGTATTAGAATATGTATCATGATATATAATCTAGGTACACATAATTATCCCTTTATATCTATATTTGAAAATACGTTATATCCAACATCTGTTTCAAAAAATATAAAATATTTTAAAATACATCAAATACTACAAAACTCACACCTATTTAATGTTTTATCCTACTTTTAATTACTTTAGATCTTTATTCAATTCCATTTGATGGTTAAAATGCTTCTACTAGCCTAGCTAGATATGCAAATTGCTTAAGCTGAAAGTTACCATCTCCTATGGCATAAGAGATACTATTTTACTAGTTCACTAGTGTAAAGATGAAAAGATTACAGATACAACTATGAAAAGAAAACCAAGAAGTGATATTTCTTCTTGCACATTATTATAAAACAGTGGATTAGAAACCTAAGTAATTTGTAGAAAATTAGCATTTTGATATATAAGAGAGAAGTACTTTTATTTCATGACATCAGTTACAAAAGAACGAAGCATTTTTTACCTAGAAGCAGCTTTTACACGCAGTCACATATAAATTTTCCCACCAATTCTAGAAACTCAGGTTAAACACATTACCTTACAAACTTCTGCTGTAAGTTCATGACTAGCTCTGTGTTACTGCGATGTTAAACTCTGTTTTAGAGGTCTGGGAAATATTGTTGCAAATGCTTACTGCTGTTTGCCCTACCTTATTACGTGATTGTTCATGTATGTGACAGTAATCTCAGGAGGAATGAAATGTTTATAATTAGGGTTAACTAATATTAACAAAAATAGCATGGAGCAGTTGGTATATCTGATACCCCAAGGATTAGCCTACAGAAATTCAATTAATCAATTTTGAAAATAAAATTATTGCTTTTTATCATTTATTTAGTTAGTAAATAAGGAAATCCAAATTTGCAAAGCTTTATTTACCATATATTGGCAAGCTAAATTTCAATGAAGAGTTCTCCTTAGAAGCTATTTAAATAGGACACCCTCAGTGCATATGGAATAAAAAATTTATGCCAATCTTACTGGAAATACTAAAGGTCCATTGCAGGAAATTTGTGCACACGGTAGGGTCCCTAGGTCTGGCTGGTAATCAAGGCTGATCAGAGCCTTCTGGCTGCCGGCAGGGACCTTTCCTTGGTTCTGCACCACTCCCTAGTGGTCAGTGCACATCATAGTGAGTGATCTGTCTCCTGCTCGAATTTCCATGGGGACAATTTGCATATGAGGCTTTTATAGAGAGAAAGGAACTACGTAAGGCATGCCTGTGATGCATTCCACTGATCCAGTTTTGATTCCTCATAGGACTTTCTAAGCCAATGTTTAGGCTCATTTTGGTTTCTTTCTATGTGCTACCATTTGCTTCATGCCAGTGGTTCTCAACCTTCCTAAGGCCGCTACTCTTGCATACAGTTCCTCATGTGGTGGTGATCCCCAACCATGAAATTTTGCTATTGTTATGCATCGTGATGTAAATATCTGCATTTTCCGATGGTCTTAGGCGACCCCTGTGAAAGGGTCGTTTGACCCCCAAAGGGGTCGCGGCCCACAGGTTGAGAACCGCTGCTTTATGCTTTCCATCGCTGGAAAGGGACCAGACTCAGAGCACATCTGACTCGGGCCGGCCTAGTGTGTGGGTTCTTAACTCTGTACAAGAATGATTTCACAACCTGAGTCCAGGTGACTTGGAGAGTATGTTTATTAAAGGTGGAGACAGTGAAATAAAGGGAGGGATTATGATAGAAGAGGTAACAGGGGAGAGCTCTCTGGAAACATGATCGAGGAGAAGTGAGCCAGGATGGGCTGCATAGACTCCCTGAGAGGTCACTGTCACAAGCTGCGGTTTGCCGCTCTGTTGACTAATGAGTCTGCCAACCACTGACCTAGACTCTTGATTCCAATAATTACAGGCTGTTGTTCTTTGTGATTAAGCCCCTATCCCAGTGGTCGGTAAACCCATCAGTCAACAGAGCAGCAAACCACCGCAGCTCATGAACCACAGTTTGCCGACCACTGGCCTAGGCTGAGCTGCCACTGCCTGCTGCTCCCCTGGTTGCAAGTCTCACCAAAATGCTTAGAGTTTAAGAGAAAAGTAAGTAAAATAGACTCAACAAATGAGATCCCACTGGACTTGCTTCAAGGAGGATGCATACACTGTGTCCTTGGTCTTGAGGGCTTTTATCTGGAGATATCAGGGAAGGATCTCCATATCATATTTATCACCTTTCCCAGGTGTGCCCTTTCAGGATCCTGGTGTCTATTAAAATGAAGTGATGTTTCCAAAGCAGGGGGCCATTGGTCATCACAGCTGGTCCTGATGTCAGCCATGGCATCACTTCACCTGGCTTTGCTGCTTCTCTGGCCTGGATCAGGAAAACAGCCGAGGCCTGGAGGATAGCTCTGGGGCTTACTGCTTCAGAGGGTGGTCAAGCCAGGACTCCTATGGGGTTCCTGTGAGGATATCTCTGGCCTCTCTTTCTCCTCGCAGGGGGCTCTAACACCACATGCCTAGCAATGTGTCAGGGGAGGGAAGGTCAGGGGAGGGTCCGAACCACATGACCAGAGATATGAGGGTCAGGGGGTCTAAACCATGACCAGTGAGCAATACACGGGGGGAGGAACGGTCACTCTGGCAGCAAAGTTCTGGTTTTCTCAGTTTTGCCATTTGTAGGCACTCAAAAACTTCCACCCAGCGACCTTCTGTATCCGACTGTAAATCGCTCAGCCAGTTTGTTCAGCTGCCTCTTTCTCTATCCCACGTGCCCAGGAATTTTCCTAGTGCTTACCATTTCTGCCTCACTTCCAGAACACATTAAAAAAAAAATTCTACCTCAGCGTGGCTTCTTCCTGTTTTCAACTCTGTTGCGCATTTCTCATTCCCCTCCCGCATCTGTTTTTGTTGTTGTTATTGCAAGGGGAACGGAATGGGGACCCGAGGAAAGGTAAATATGTCTCAGCATTCCCCGCGAGCCAAAAGCTCTGCTTGTTTAAAAAAGAAGGAGAATATTTTAAGGTTGAGTGTTGGCCGTTGGATACTTTTCATGGTCAACAGGAAGTAGCCGGTACAACAGAAGAAGCTGCCAATCATTGGTTTCTCACACCCTGCGATTCTGCCTTTAATGTTGGGAGGCCATCATGCCTCTAAAACAGTGGTCCTCAACCTTCCTAATGCCTTGACCCTTTAATGCAGTTCCTTACATTGTGGTGACCCCCAACCATAAAATCATTTTTGTTGGTACTTCATAACTGTAATCTTGCTACTGTTAATGAATTGTAAATATCTGTGTTTTCCCATGGTCTTAGGCAACACTGCTACCCCCAGGTTGGGAACCACTGCTCTAAAAGAAAATGACCGAACGCTTCTGTCCTTGTTTCTCCAGAGATCTGCCTGCTGACCAAGGGACGCCGCACTGCCAGTGTTCGGGCTGACACCTACTGTCGTCTCTACTCCCTCTCGGTGGACAACTTCAACGAGGTCCTGGAGGAATACCCGATGATGAGGAGAGCCTTTGAGACGGTTGCCATTGACCGGCTCGATCGGATAGGTAACTCTCCTTGGCTTTGTCTTCTCTCTGCATAATTCCGTTTCAGTCCAGTGGGCTGATACGTATTTGCAGTCAGCAGTCCTAGATGCTAGTTCAGAGATGGATTGTTCAGTCGCACAGAAGTAGCAATTAGCTGCAGCCCTATTTCTAGAAAGATCTGAGGCTCCAACTTTCTCTTCGCAGTGTTCTAGTTTTACGGATCCATCTCTATTTTTACTAGCTACACAATCTGATTTCCCCAGTGATGCCAATACAATTTGAATGCTTAGGTAAAAAGCAAAGGATAAAAACTCTGCATAGCATTAAAATAGGATTTCGAATGCCAGTGGATGAGTCTACATTATAAACCAAAGTTACCACAAGGATTTTTTATTTTTAAGGTTCAACTTTACATTTTATCCTTCTATTAAGAAATGCGACCTTGTGTTAAATAATTGTCTCAGTAGAAACTTCTTGAAATAGTTGTAATGCAGACTCAAGCAGGGAAAAAAAGCTTTGCTAGAAATGTCCTACATAGATGCTTTAGTCTACCAATATCAACTTACCGTGGCCTTCTCTGCTCTCAGATAAAGATGTGTAAATTAGCCTTGGTAGTTACCCTAGTTTAAAGAGTTGAATACTTGCTGTAGTCAAGTTACAGTAGATTGGCTTGTACAGTGGTACCTCGAGATACGAGTTTAATTCCTTCGGTAACCTTGAGGCGTGGGAAACTAGGAGACGCTCGAGTCGCGGTAAACTGGTGGGTCATGTGCAGCAGGCCGATCCACGCGATTACTTGTATCTCAACTGTTCTCGTATTTCAAAGCAAAAATCGCTCGCTCGAGGGCTCATATCTCAAAAATCTCGTATGTTAGGGCACTCGTGTCTCGAGGTACCACTGTGTTGACTTCCCAAGACCTGTTGGGACACTGTGACATCACACATGTACATTCATTTACACAGACCCTCCTGCCCATCCTACCCTGCTCTGCCCCTTTTCTCTGCTTACCTCTACTAATCTCCCGCTCTTAGTTTAGACGCCCCACCCCCTGATAGGCTGAGTATGTTCCCCCATACCCTGGAAGGCTCCCCCATCCCAGCACTGCGTCTGGTGCTGTGATTGCACTAGCGATGCTAAGCTTTGTAACTGCAGAGATCATGTCTAATTCACTGGTACATTCACAGTGTCTGGTGCATTCACAGTGCCTGGTGCACAGAGAATGTTATTGACCAGAGGTAGGAGGGTTGAAGGAAACAAGAACTCGAAGGGGATGGGGTTGGGATCACTTGAAAGTAAGCAAAGAGGTATTGCAGCTGTGTCACTCTCACTGAGGAAAGGACTTGTGATGGATGGATGGATATGAGAGTTTTTCTGCTGCACTTCCCACCTTGCCTTCCACCAGTGTTAGTGGGGTAACGGACTGCATAAGGGTCTGAGATCAGGTCAGGGGGAAAAAGATGGCATTTGGATATTACTGTTAGACCAGCAGTTCTCAACCTGTGGGTCGAGATCCCTTTGGGGGTTGAATGACCCTTTCACAGGGGTCGCCTAAGACCATCAGAAAATGCAGATATTTACATCACGATGCATCACAGTAGCAAAATTTCATGGTTGGGGGTCACCACCACATGAGGAACTGTATGCAAGGGTCGCGGCCTTAGGAAGGTTGAAAACCACTGCGTTAGACTGAATACATACCGTATTTTCCAGCATATAAGACAACTGCGCGTATAAGACAACCCCAACTTTTCCAGTTAAAATATAAAGTTTGAGATATACTCACCCTATAAGATGACCCCTGACTTTTGAGAAGATTTTCCTGGGTTAAAAAGTCATCTCTTAAAAACTCACCTTGACAGCTTAGAGATTTAACAAGGCAGAGTGCCCATCAAAAAAAAGATTTAACAGGTATAGTCCCCTCAAAGCACCTTTACTTGATATGAAAATAACCTCCCTTAGTGTGGTGCATTGATGCTCATGGAGAACGAGAGACTAATTTCTGGGCATATAAATTCTTTTCCTAAAGCAGCTTTGCATCTTTAAAGAAAGCATTAAAATTAGGTTATTTCAATAGGAAATATCTTTATCTGATTCAGCTTCATTCCCCTCTAATTTATTGCAGTTTATGTTTATAAAAAAAGTTTGCATGAAATGGTTCGTAATTAATAGTATAGGCAATGAAATTGCTAGTAAGCACCAAACATTTGCATTTTTAATTCTTTTTTTAAAAATACATTTTATTGATTTTTTTACAGAGAGGAAGGGAAAAGGATAGAGAGTTAGAAATATCAATCAACCGCCTCCTGCACACCCCCTACTGGGACGTGCCTGCAACCATGGCACATGCCCTTCACCAGAATCAAACCTGGAACCTTTCAGTCCACAGGCCGAAGCTCTATCTGCAGAGCCAAACCAGTTAGGGCTGCGTTTTTAATTCTTATAAAATTCTAACAGTACAATAAAAGTTTTAGTATTTTTCCACAAGGTCACAGATAATAGATTATGAAATGTCGCAAAGAAATGCAATCCTTCTCAGTCATCATCATTTCTTATACGTGGATTTTTATAATTAGCTAAGGAAATATGCTAAATAAGTATTTACATTTATTCTTAACCTAGAGGTGTTTGTTCTTTGGGAAATTAGGAGAATTCTGAAAGGAGAGATAATCGCTATCCATTCTGTCAGTCATTTAAAAATTATTGCAACCTGAAACTAACAGGATGTGTATGTCCATTGTACATCAATAAGATGAAGAAAAAAATAAACATAAAAAAATGATAGTTTTTCTCAGCATTGAGTACATTTTAGCATATCTTGTCATTCAAAAATAGTCCATGTCCCTTTAAATGTCATGCTTCATCAAGTGACTTGGCAAATGGATTCACTTTTTAGTGTTCATGGGTATGCATGATGTCATGGAAAGTCACTGATTTCCCCAGCTTTCATCAGCCTCGTACTGGTGCTAGTAGTTATTCTTCCATAGAATGTCTGCAGAGCCCCGGGCAGACCATGGCAGGAAGGAGGGGTGATGGGGGTGGTGACTGGGCTCTGGAGTGAGCCGAGGGCCCGCCACCCACTAGACCCTCACAGTGTCTCAGAAGAGGAAGATGGTGACACGGTCCTCCAGGAGGGCTGTGCAGAAGAATCTCCGGGGGGAAGTTAGCTGTTACCGTGTCCCAAAGTGTCAAAACCTGAACCCCACGTCCGCTCATCCTGACGGAAGTGGCACTAACTCCCTGTGTTGAAAGCCCCAGGGATGAGACTGATGTGCAGGTCGGGTAGAGAAACTCACTGGAGCGGGACCCTGGTCCAAAGCAAAGTCCTTCGCTTCTGGGACTTGCGTGGGGGGAGCTCAGCAAAATGCCCTTCTGGCTGAGCAGCGGGTGAGGCCCAGGGCCTGGGGTCCGGTGTTCACGGGGGACAGGTGTGTCTGGTTAGTTGAGGGTGGCACATCTCTGCCACATTTGCTGTTTTCCCTTCCTAGCCTGAGCCCCATTTTCCTGGGCATTGCCCTCCCCTACCCCCTCTGTTGCCCCCTCTGTCTCAGTGCAAGGGGTGTGGGCACGCCTCAAAGAGTGAGGGGAATAAAACCAACCTACCCATGGCTCCTTCCAGGCAACGGTGCCTGGCACATAGTAGGCGCTCCACTGTCCTTTCTCAATTCTTTTTTTTTAAATATATTTTATTGATTTTTTTACAGAGAGGAAGGGAGAGGGACAGAGAGTTAGAAACATTGATGAGAGAGAGAGAGACATTGACCAGCTGCTTCCTGCATGCACCCTACTGGGGATGTGCCTGCAACCAAGTTGCATGCCCTTGACCGGAATCGAACCTGGGACCCTCCAGTCCGCAGGCCGATTGCTCTATCCACTGAGCCACACCGGTTTGGGCTCAACTCCAATCTTGATTCCAGACCCATCCTGGCCCCAATTGCCCCTTCCTCCTGGCTGGCCCTGCACCGCAGCCCTCCTGCCCACCTCTCCCGGGCTTTCTTCTATAAGATGGCTATTGCCACGTTACAGTTTGTTGTTGTTTTTTGAACTTGACCTTGGATGGGAGGTGGGGTTTTCCAGAAGGAAGCAGGGAGGCAGCCAGGGCAGGACCCCACCGCTTCTGCAGGTGAAGGTGAGTACATACTGGGCTTGGGAGCGCCCCCTAGGGGCCCCTGGCGGACTTGCTTCCAGGACCCTCCTCCCTTCCCCCGAGTAGCCGCCCTCCCCGGGCTAAAGGCGTGCTAAGCGCGTATCTCTCTCTCGCTGACAGGCAAGAAAAACTCCCTTCTCCTGCAAAAGTTCCAGAAGGATCTTAACACTGGTGTTTTCAACAACCAGGAGAACGAGATCCTGAAGCAGATCGTGAAGCACGACCGGGAGATGGTGCAGGCCATCGCGCCGCTCAGCTACCCGCAGCCGCCGCCGCCGCCGCCGCCGGCCCCGAGCTCCGCCTCCGCGGGCCCGGCGGCCACGCCCACCCCGCGCCTGCGGACCCAATCGCCGCCCGTGTACAGCGCCGCCAGCCGGTCGCCTAGCAACCTGCACTCGCCCAGCCCCGGCGCGCAGCCGGCGGCCGCCGCGCTCTCGCCCTGCTCCTACACCACGGCCGTGTGCAGCCCGCCCGTGCAGAGCCCGCTGGCCGCGCGAACTTTCCACTACGCCTCCCCGACGGCCTCGCAGCTGTCGCTGGTGCACCCCGCGCCCCCGCAGCAGCAGCAAACCCCGCAGCAGCCGCAAACCCCGCAGCAGCAAACGCCGCCGCCGCAGCAGCAGCCCCTGCAGAAACCCGGCGGCAGCGGCAGCTCCACGCCCAAAACCGACGTGCACAAGAGCACGCAGGCCCTGCACCACGCCAGCCTGAGCCGGGAGGTCCGGCCGCTCTCGGCCTCGCAGCCCTCGCTGCCCCACGAGGCGTGCACCCCCATCTCCAGACCGCACCCCACGGTGGGCGAGTCCCTGGCCGCCCTCCCGCCGCAGCCCACGCCCGCGCCCGCACCTCCCGTCCAGGGCGGGAGCCTGCAGCAGGCGGCGGGCAGGGCCACCGTCCCGCCCCGGGTGACCCTGTTCCGGCAGATGTCCTCCGGAGCCATCCCCCCGGCCCGCGGGGTCCCGCCGCCCGCACCCCCGCCGCCGCCTCCCCCGCCGCCGCCGCCGGCCGCACCCCCTCTGCCCAAAGAGCCTTCCTCCGTCTTAAAAACAGACCCAGAGGCGGAAAAGCCGCGGTTTTCCTCCAACTTGTGATCCTTCCCCTTGGCACAGACTCGAACGGACCCGAGAGGAACCGACCCTTCTCAGATCTTTTATTTTATTCTATCTCCCCCGACACACCATCCCCCTTAGAGCCTACGAGGAAGAGATATTTTAGACAGCTCCGGCCTACACGCAAAATTGTAAAAATTATATATATATATATAAATATATATATATACATATACTATTAAATATATATATATATATCATCTCTAAAACCCCAAGAGAAACTCAAAAGACTTTGTTTAGCACTCGTTGTTCTCTATGTCTTCCTTGCTTTCCATCATTAAAAAAAGATTTAAAATGTTGTTGGAAGGTTATTTATTTATTTTTTTAACCCTGCTTTTTTTGCCCCCCGAATTCCTTGGATGGATGTGTTTCTCTGTTTTAGGAAGAGTTTCTGGGATTTGATGCAAACCAGGCCCTGGTTGTTAAAAAAGGCGGCTGGAAGGAGCTACTGGTGGGCACCCATCAGCACCTCCTTGCATGAGCTGGGTCTCTGCCTCTGAACCGTGAACCGTTCGTTGTGGAGGGGGGCATAGCAAACCCCGCTTTCTAGACCTGCATGGCCAGCTGATGCAGGTTGACCTTGGTTAGAGAACCTTTGTCTAAGCTTGGTCACAGGAGGAGACTAGCAGGCAGTGTGAGGAGGGTCTCTAACCTCAAACGTGTTCATGGTTCGTTCATATAGCAAGGGGATATTTCTCTTCCTGTGTCATTGGACTTTTTACCAAGACTCGGTCCCTGTCCGTTGTAAATAATCTGTTCAGCCCGAATAAAACATAGCTCTTCTGTGCCGAACGAAGGTCAAAGTCATCACGTTTAAGAATTTCCTTTTGTTGTTTCACTTCAAAACCTAGAGCTTTGAATTTGAACCACACCTTAATTGTGACAATTATTCAACTGTAATGCACTGGCTTGAAACCTACGATGTTATTTTTACCCTGCAATGTTTTATGCAAAATTGTATGCTCGATTCTACAAATCGCTTGTATTCCACCAGGAACCATCACTTTCCTTCCTTCTTGCCATAATCAAGCATTGGAAAATATCCCTGCATGCTTTTTTTTGGGGGGGGGGGAGGGAGGAGGGAGGGAAGAGGTTAAAAGCCGTCATTGTAGGGAGAGGCATTTCTCGTTTCTGGAAAAATATACCAATTTTATTCATTGCCTATCTTAAAATTCCTATCAGTTTGACTGGGATGGAACTCTACCTTAAGACTAGAAGTGAGATTTTTCCGCTTACTTTTCGTATGCTTACTATTATTGGTATTATTTAAAAAATGGCGTGGAAATCACAGCTTGATTTGGAGTTGCCCATGCGTTCTGTCCTCGTTGGTAGTTGACTGTGGTGTTGGTTTAAAGAAAGAAATGCTCATAGCACGCTTCGCTCTATGGCAGCGGTTCTCAACCTATGGGTCGCGACCCCTTTGGGGGTCGCACGACCCTTTCACAGGGGTTGCCTAAGACCATCGGAAAATGCAGATATTTACATCACGATGCATCACAGTAGCAAAATGTCATGGTTGGGGGTCACCACCACATGAGGAACTGTATGCAAAGGTCGCGGCCTTAGGAAGGTTGAGAACCGCTGCTCTATGGGTATTGTAACTGAGTGGTCAGGAAATCTGAAGGCATACAGTGTTCACCCAGGGGCCTTGGAAGTATGTTGTTGCTTTAAAAGTGCTGAGAACAGTTTAGACAAGGTGACTGAAAGCAGGATGGAATAGAATGTGAGTGTTGTTTGTTTCTTTGTCTGTTTCCTTCACTCTTTCAATGATCCGGGAGGGAGCATCTTCTCCCTCCGAAGAGAGTCCCTTAGTAACGATTTGTGCCTAACGCCTCCCAGGAATGTGGCAGGTGACTGGAACACAGTTGGAGGACCCCGGCTTACCAACTTCTGCAAATAACCCAACCTGAGAGAATGGCCTAGAATGGAGGTCTTCAGAATCTGACTCTGGTGACACTTCAACAAATCCCACCTTCAACGGGGAGAGGCCCCAGATAGACTTGAATACAGAAAACAAAACAAAAGCAGAGACTCTAAAAGGGATCCATGCTGCCTGGTATGCCTTTTCTGGGAAAAATGTTTCTAATTATCAAGAGGAGTCACTGTGTTTAATTTCTGACAGATCCCAGCTTGTGTGGATCCACAACGCCGGTCCATGTAATGTTATCCATAACCTGCCGGTAACAGGATGGCGGGCGTGTCAGGGATGGTTTAAGAAAGGGGTTGTTCAGTCTACCCAGATCCTGTGGGAAAAACTACGAGACCATTTACATATCAGTACAAAACTCCTTTATTTTGTTAAAAGATGGCGAGTTCACGTCCATTTATTAAGATCATGTATTGATCCTTTAAAATAGTAAAGGTTTACATTTGATAGGACAGATGGGTTTGGTGGTGAAATATTTTTATACAACAGATCCACTTGGGGCTTTTTATTTTTGAGGACTATGGGGAAACACGAGCAGGGATGAACGGTATGTACTTTCAGTGCAACCAGACCGTTTTTACTCTCTTTGTGACAGAATGGACAAAAAAAAAAAAAAGCGAAGGCTTGTGTGTTACATTAACAGCAGTGCAGGGTGAATTATTTACATCTCTGTATGAATCTAGATACTTAGGTGAAGAAAAGAAATGACTCGCATTCCTGTAACCTAAAAGCCAATTGCCAGTTGACAAGTGACCTCTTTTCTCTGTGCCTGGGCCAGCCTGTGAGTATGGAGCTGTAATCTGTACAGAAAGAAATGTGTTGTGGAAAAGACCGGTCTTTCTGCGGCTGGGGAAACGGTAGACTAGCTGATTCTTCCGACAACTGTGTATGATCAGGGACGCAGTAGAGTGTTTCTTTTGTCTTTGCTCAAAGCCATACAAATATAAATATATGAAGGTTATTAATAAATTCAACAAAATAAACTAAGATCATGAATATTTTATTTTATAAACACAACCCAACCTTTTGTTTTATTGCTGAGTACAGATTTGACTCCGTCTTTCTCTCTTTACATTGTCAGGTTTCTAAGAGGGATTACACAGGATAATCATAAGAATTGACTACAGATATTCTGTCAGGGGAGAAAGGAATTGAAACAGAACATAAGCGCTCAGCAAGTCCTCTATGTCACCTCTTCTGTATAATACACATTGAGTTATTTTTTTTATATATTTTATTGATTTTTTACAGAGAGGAAGGGAGAGGGATAGAAAGTGAGAAACATCGATGAGAGAGAGACATTGATCAGCCGCCTCCTACACGCCCCACAGTGGAGATGTGCCCACAAGCAAGGTACATGCCCCCAACTGGAAATGAACCTGGGACCTTTCAGTCCGCAAGCCGATGCTCCATCCACTGAGCCAAACCGGTCTCGGCTACACATTGAGTTTTATTTATTTTTTTCTCTGTCATTGCTTAGCATACGGTTGTCCAACTTCGATACACAGACATTCCTCTGGTCTTATTGGATTTGGGGATTAGAGATAATTAGAAATAAAGCCTGTAATTTCTATATGCACACCTATTTCATGGTAGTCTCGGGCCTCATACAGGCTTTGCATAAGGATAGAACCTCCCTACACAAGTGGATTTGGAATGAGATCTAAAAGCTCGAGATAGAATTTCTTACAGTGAGTGAAGGTGTCCCGCAAACTAAGATCAATGGCAGGGCAGGAGTATTTATCAAAGAGCTTGCCTGTCCCAGGCCTCAGTGACCACAATAGGTGAGTGATTCCCTCATGGATGTTTACTGGTTTGTAAAAGGCTGGTTGCCATTTGGGGCGAAATAAGCTGAACCCCTGCAGGACACTGCACAGCACCCTCAGGCTGCTAGAGTGACTCCTGAAGGTCTCCGGTGATTTAGACCAGCGGTTCTCAAGCTGTAGGTCGAGACCCCTTTGGGGGTCGAACGACCCTTTCACAGGGGTCGCCTAAGACCATCGGAAATGCAGATATTTACATCACGATGCATAACAGTAGCAAAACTTCATGGTTGGGGGTCACCACCACAGCCTTAGGAAGGTTGAGAACCATTGATTTAGACAATGTGACGTGCTTTACATTTTAGACATGTGATTTCAAAGCCTGGGTTATTTATACTCCCAAGTACCGACATCTCTATTGCCTTTCAGACTTACCTGTTAAGTCTCCACGTCTTCCCTTTCTGTTTTTCTTTTTTTAAAAAATATATTTTATTGATTTTTTACAGAGAGGAAGGGAGAGGGATAGAAAGTCAGAAACATCGATGAGAGAAAGACATCCATCAGCCGCCTCCTGCACGCCCCCTACAAGGGGATGTGCCTGCAACCAGGATACATGCCCTTGATGGGAATCAAACCTGGGACCTTTCAGTCTGCAGGCCAAAGCTCTCTCCATTGATCCAAACTGGTTTCTGCTCCACCTCTTCCTTTTCACCTTAGGTATTGATAATGGTTAATTGCATATGCTGCTTGGTTTCTGTGGACCTCACGTGCATCATTCATGACATGAAGCTGTTTGAACAAGGTTGCTCTCCCTTGGTCCTCAATCCTCTAGAACACATGCCATGAAACACACATGTGGTCCTTTTGTTCTCACGCACGCCACCTAGCAAAGATCCTACACGTGTTCTGCCTCTTTGAAAAATTACGTATGCTCTTAGATACAAAGGAAATGTGTCCCTTAAAGAAAATTCGGATGCTGGGCATCAATAGCTATTTTGAGTCCTGAAAGAAATGGTAAAACTTGAAGCAAAATGAGACCGGCTGCCGGCGATGAATCACCAGCTCAGTTCTATCATTTCGTTCAATATGTCCCTTTTCCAGGAAAAGAGGAAGGAGCAAGGACCATTTACTGTTGTCTTCAGGGTCAAGTGTACCTGCTACGGGCACTTGAAAGCAGTGGCTTTCATAAGCAATTTAGCTCCTTTTTAAAAATGGCCTTTGTATTTCGTAAACTGGACAACCATGGAGTCCATCAGGAAGAGAGTCACTGCTCTGAAAAGAGAGCTAGAGAAAGTACAGATCCCCTGCTCTCAAAAGAGAACTAGAGAAAGTGCAAATTCCCTGCTCTGAAAAGAGAACTAGAGAAAGTGCAAATTCCCTGCTCTGAAAAGAGAGCTAGAGAAAGTGCAAATTCCCTGCTCTGAAAAGAGAGCTAGAGAAAGTGCAAATTCCCTGCTCTGAAAAGAGAACTAGAGAAAGTGCAAATTCCCTGCTCTGAAAAGAGAACTAGAGAAAGTGCAAATTCCCTGCTCTGAAAAGAGAACTAGAGAAAGTAAATCCTGGGGAGCAAACCTGCCAGAGGACCCGCCTTCCTCGCCACCATTTTGGGGTTTTTGACTGAAGGCCAAGATCCTCCCTTGTCCAGGAGCAGCTGACATTTCCATTAGCCTTTGTCATTTTGCTCTTCATCATTTCAGTGAGAGCCCTAGGGTTTGAAATGCATGAGCTTCTCTAGCTAGGGAAGAATTCATGACATATTCACAAATTTGTGGCCGGAAAAAAAAGACATTTTTATCATAATTCTTTAGAAGAGAACATTCATAGTTTTTATAATGCTTTTCAAAGCAAGAGGACTACCCTCTCAGTCCTATTAAAAAGGTGCAATTCTGAGTTTCTCAAAGCAGGATATTCTGAAATCTGACATGATGAGTATTGCGTTTGAGAAATATTACATGGTATTTAGTAAGTAATAGGTTTGAATACATTATATAGAATCCAGTCTCCATACATCTTCATACCAAGAATCAGATACATGTTAAATATATTGGCTTGTACACGCAGAAAGATTCAAGTGATCACTCTCCTCACAGAAATTGTCTTATAATGCTAAACACATCCCCAAGACACTTGCATGAGTCAAAATCTGTTTGATCACCCAACTCAGATCAGCCTATACCACCTGTAGCCAGTTGAACTGAATATTTTCAACTGTGGTTTCTCTCTACCTTGCAAGAGTAAATCCTATTTGGGAGTTAACCAAAACTCATTGGAAGCTATATTAACACAATAAATAATCTAGTTTGGCATCACTGTTTGCAGTCACAAACCAAATGTGGATTTTTTTTTAAAATATATCTTTTATTGATTTTTCCCAGAGAGGAAGGGGGAAGGATGGAGAGTTAGAAACATCGATGAGAGAGGAACATCGATCAGCTGCCTCCTGCACGCCCCCTACTGGGGATGTGCCCGCAACAAGGTACATGCCCTTGACTGGAATCGAACCTGGGATCCTTCAATGGGAATGCTGACGCTCTATCCACTGAGCCAAACCAGTTAGGGCAAATGTGGGTATTTTTATGTGTGGCTCATGATTGCCTCTGTAGGTCTGTAGATGTGTTCTGAGAGCCTTTAGCTGTGGACAGCTTCCAAACAACTCAAACTGTAAACATTCTAAAGATCTGCAATATTTACCTGTAAAGTTCTAATAACTAAACGGCTGGTGTGGCTCAGTGGTTGAGCATCCACCCATGAGCCAGGAGGTTCCATTTCTGGTCAGGGGACATGACCAGCTTGCAAGCTCCATCCCTGTGTGGGGCGTGCAGGAGGCAGCTGATAAATGATTCTCTCTCATTGATGTTTGTATCACTCTCACTCTCTCTTCTCTCTGAGATCAATAAAGATGTATTTTTTAAAACTTAAAGAAAAAAATCTAATAACTTTATAGCTTTATCAGCTAGCTGTGTTTTTCTACCCAGAAAACAACAATCAAATGCATTGAGTTGGGCTTCTTTCGCATAGTTCTTTTCAAAGGGATGATTATTTACTTCACAACACATTCTGTATTTCTATGAAGAAATGATACTGATAGCCAACCTACAGTAACCCCTGCCCTTATCCCAGGACAACATATTTCTCAAAGTGCATGTTTCCGTCATGGCAAAAAATAGCAAGATTTGGTGCAAGAAAAGTTGTTACATTTCTAAAGGTGTTATATCCCCCAAATTATGAAGTATTTGACAGGCTGAGGCTATATAAAGAAACCCTGAAAAGTGGCTGTATTTATTTATTTTACATGAAAACCAGCAACATTTTTAGGGGCAATAGCCACCAGCTCAAGCCAAGTCACTTCACATCTCAGTTCTTAATGATCTAGTCTCACCTTTTATTTTTATTTCTTTTTAAATTTTTAAAAAATATGTTTTATTGATTTTTTACATAGAGGAAGGGAGAGGGATAGAGAGTTAGAAACATCGATGAGAGAGAGACATTGATCAGCTGACTCCTGCATGTCCCCTACTGGGGATGTCCGCAACCAAGGTACATGCCCTTGACCAGAATCAAACCTGGAACCTTTCAGTCCGAGAACTGACACTCTATCCACTGAGCCAAACTGGTTTCAGCTCTAGTCTCACCTTTTATACATAAACACCATTCCACAGGTCCACCTCGCACCTAACCAGGAAAGGTTTCAGCATCCACAGGGCTACGGCCTGATCCTCATTGGGTAGCCACTTTTGCTGACAGTCTACACTGCAAAAACAATTGGAGAGCAGTGGTTGTAGAGAGGGAAGGTGACATTGATGGAGATCAAACACATATCTGCAAGGGCTTTCAATATTCACTTCCACAGTGGGGATGCCACAGCATTGGTTCAAAAGGACAAAGAGGAATCTGACATTGACACGTTTATGAAGGTTTACTTCTAGATAATAATGGATATAGAATTCCGTTTATTGTGGAGGGGCTGATGTTTATCATCACTTTGTACCCCCTTCTCCTTTCCTTCCGGTATATTTTCATAGATTCTTCAGTCTCTTTAAAGGTATTTCTCAAGGACATTTTTTTTTTAACCAATGTACTTAATAATCTCTTTGCTATGACAAATCCTGTTGAGTAAGCCTGTGCTTTTGTTTATAATGGAGCTAAAAATGTATGCCGTAAGCAAAGATGTGCATTTCCAATGAAGCCATAAAGTCTTCCTTAATTGCAATTTAAAAAGTGCGGTGGGATTAGTTTACCATGTCTGTGGGAAAGGGAAGGATAAAAGGAGAAGCCTTAGGTTATAAAAACTCACATTTCAACAGATTAGAAATCTAGGCAACCTTGGGAAAGAGGGGAGGTTTCGAAAAACATACAGAGACATTTTTAGGCCTACGTTTTTAGAGGGAATCTTACTTTTCTGACCTGGGAGATATGAACAATAGCACCAATAAGCTGGGCCCTTTGCTTTCCAAAAGAATGTGACTAATTTAGAGAGGGAGAGGTGTGGATTGTGTTAAGATTGTGAAAAGACCAGAAAATGGGGCCTATTCAGAAATAAGGAGCAAGCAAAAGCAGCTTTTAAAATAGGAAGAAGCAGACCTTCTAATGGACAAAGGATGGCTCAGTAGGAGGGGTATCTGGTGCTCAGGACAGGGGTGGGGTGAGGCTCTGCTACTCCAGGGCACCCTCAGCTCGGAACATCATCACTGTTTCTCAGAACTCAGACAGCAGAGCCGCGCTGACACCAGGTACACTCATTCCAGCAAAGCTACCAGTCTGCTTGTATATTTAAAATAGCAAAATTCTTTTTTTTAAATTTTAAATATATTTTATTGATTTTTTACAGAGAAGAAGGGAGAGGGATGGAGAGTTAGAAACATCGATGAGAGAAAGACATCGATCAGCTGCCTTCTGCACCTCCTCTACTAGGGATGTGCCTGCAACCCAGGTACATGCCCTTGACCGGAAACGAACCTGGAACCCTTCAGTCCGAAGGCCAACGCTCTATCCACTGAGCCAAACCGGTTTCGGCAAAATAGCAGAATTCTTTATGTAAAGAGTTCCAACCAGCCAGTAACAATCCCTTCAGACTGTGGGTTGACGTGGGGGAAATGAGAATTTTTGAAAATCTGATACCGTTGTGTAGTGGTATTTATACATTACTTTTTTTATTTTACTATAACTACTTTTTGTTAGATCTCATTCATATTCCACAAAAGACATTATAGGCATTCATTTATTTTTTTAAATATTGCGCTATCAGGCCCTGGCTGGGTAGTTCTGTTGGTCAGGGCACATACAGGAAGCAACCAATGAATTCATAAATAAGTGGAACAGGAAATCATTGTTTCTTTCTCTCTCTCTCTCTCTCTCTCTCTCTCTCTCAAATCAATAAATAAGAACTTTTTAAAAATGTTATCAATGACTATCATTTCAGGAGAGTAAATGGGGATAGTCTAAGATATTAGTATAAAAAGAGGGCATTCAAAGGGTTAAGAACCATTGTCATGCCGAGACCGGTTTGGCTCAGTGGATAGAGCGTTGGCCTGGGGACTGAAAGGTCCCAGGTTTGATTCCTGTCAAGGTCATGTACCTTGGTTGCGGCACATCACCAGTAGAGGGCGTGCAGGAGGCGGCTGATGGATGTCTCTCATCGATGTTTCTGGCTTTCTATCCCTTTTCCTTCCTCTCTGTGAAAATCAATAAAATATATATATATAAATTAAAAATAAACAGAACCATTGTCATAAGTGCTGATGTGAACAGGGATCTGAGCTGGGCTGGGTCATAGCCTTCCCGCTGAGCAGACACTCTCATTTGTAGATTACAGTGCTTTTCATAACAGCAAGACAGCATGTGGAGCCGGGGAGCATAGACGTGCATAGGAAGAGGCAGCAGCAAGGAACACTTGACAAATTAAGAAATAATTGGGCTGTACAACATTTGCAATGCAGCATATGGTAATTAAGATAACCTAAGAGGAAAATGAAGGTGGATCGTAGTTTTCAATAATTAATTAGTTAGTTGACCTTGCAGACTGCCCACTAGTAACTGATTCATTGAGCAGCCAGAGAGTTGGATGGATGGGAATGTCGAAAGATGCTTACTGGCCCTTTCACCCGTATTTCCCCGAGGTGGCCTGGAATTTATGCTGTCTGTTCACTTTGTGGCCATCTTATTTTGTTGTACATGTTACCGTAGAGGTTCAAGCAGATTAAGGCATTATTAGTTCGACATATAATTTAGATGACCCATTAAGTCATTCAGTTCATTCCTCAAGCACCTCTGGTGTATAAATAAATGTTCTAGATGATACAGACGTGATGGTGAACAAGATGGGACACATGCCTTCGAGAAACTTATATCCCTCCAGGGAGAAGTACATGATAGATAAGAGACATAAACAAACAAACAAATTAATTAATTAATTAAAACAAAATGGTGCAGAGAGTGAAAAAAATTATTTGGAGGAAACCAATGGAGAAAAGGGAATGTCAAGAAGAGGATTGGAGAGCATTTGCTATTTTAAGGATCATGAGCAGGCAGGGCTTCAGAAAGTTTATTTTTAAACAAATAGAGGCCCGGTGCATGAAATTCGTGCATGGGTAGGGTCCCTAGGCCTGGCCTGCAATCAGGGACAATATTCCCTGGCCCCTGCTGCTGACATTGGTCACCCTGTGTGTGTGAGGTGACTGGCGGGGCAAGTGGGTCCCTGCTTGCTCATACCCACCTTTGCTTGGCACCACTGCATCTGCCACTACCCACCCCCGGTTCTCCATTTCCCACTGGGTGATCAGAGCCTGCTGACTGGGGGGGGAAGGAATCAGAGGTTGGCTGTTCTCGCGAGCCCTGCCCCCCACTGCTGATCACCCTCTGTGTAGGGGGCGCCCAGCCAGGCGTTGGACTGATAGTAGCCACGCTAGAGTTTGGTCGAGTCTCTTAGCCATTCATGCTGAAAATTTTGAAGTTCTTATGAACTTGAAATTGATGACAAGCCATCAATTAATAAATCACCTTGAACCATCCCTAGACCTACTACTCTCAGTCGTCTGCCTTTCCTAGCCTGCCTCCTGGCACTTCCTACTTCGAAATGGAGGCGGAATTAATATGCGTTAGGTGTTACCAATTTTTTTACTGGGGATGAATCTTGATGTCATAGCCAGCAATGCTCCCTACTCTCACATCAGTCCAATATATCTATTGCTTTCTGTAACATTTTAAAAGGCTGACAATAAAACAGACATTGTAAAAGGGAAGAATTCGCTCAATGTTTTATAAGTGGGTTTCTATCCACTGACCATGTCTACATGTCTGCAGTGCTTAGAAAACCTGGCTAACCATCTGGCTCTACCACTTACCAGGTAATCATGGTGGAGTCACATAATCTTGTGTTTCAGTGTCCACGAGCCTACTCTTCATATATAACTTGTAACAGTTCATTAATAATTAACATCAATTAATAATTTACCCTGAAGCCTTATACACTGGAGGAGGTAAAGCTCCAGAGAAGATGCCGTGCATGATAAACATTATTACAGCCATGCCCCTCCAACATAAGAATCTTCAGGAGTGGAGTAATCACTCTGTAGATGTAGATGACGATGACTAAAACATTTGTGCAGGCACACCCAGGTTTGGTTACACATATGGAGCCTTATTTACTTATTTTTTAAAATATATTTTATTGATTTTTTACAGAGAGGAAGGGAGAGTGATAGAAAGTCAGAAACATCGATGAGAGAGAGACATCGATCAGCTGCCTCCTGCACGCCCCACAGTGGAGATGTGCCTGTAAGCAAGGTACATGCCCCCGACCGGAATCGAATCTGGGACCTTTCAGTCCGCAGGCCGACGCTCTATCCACTGAGCCAAACCGGTCTTGGGAGGAGCCTTATTTTTATGACTTTTAGGAAGAGGCCAGTTTCTGAAAAACATCACACACACACACACACACACACACACACACACACACACACACACACACACACACACTTTATCTTTAAAGTACAGAACGATTGAAGTGTCCAGTGACTGTGGTGTTCTGAGAGTAGTGTAGCTGAACCTCTGTTGGTATCTAAGTGCTGTTGAACTCCAGGGGCATAAAGCAGGCAACCTGCTTCTAACAGCTGGACCTTCTGCCTTGCCCTTTTCTTTATCATCAGGCTTCTTGCTGCAAAGCAAGATTGTGGGAGGAGATATAACCCCATTTCTTAGAACTGATGCTTTAAAACCACCTTCTACAAGTACAAAGTCGTTAATATCTTTGAGGCTTGTAGGTTCATCCAGATTCAGTTCTCAAAACTTAACTCCCAGCAGGATCTGAGATCTAAACTTCTCACTATTACTTTGTGATTTATAGAAAAAAAGAAAAATTCAGAAAAAAAACCCACCCATATCTGGTCAGGGAAAGTCAGCACCACTGTGGTGAAGATTATTGTTCGAGATCTATAGGCAGGGGATGAAGTATGGGACTGAAATCATCAAAGAACTGTGGAGTTTGGAAATCGAAGCTTCCAGATGCTTGCCCAGAACTGTTCATTTCATGCACTGTTTATTTTTATTTTGGGGGAAGGCTTAACATATTTGTTATGGCAGGAAATTTGCCTTTAAAATTACTTTTATTTGAACTTTAAATTTAGTTACCTCATTGTATAGGTTATATAATAAGGAGAGGGTCGTGTTACTGTTTTAAGGAAGATAATTTACTACATACCCACACCAATCTTAGTACTTTATGACCTATTTTTGTCTTAAAACAAGATGGGTCTGTAGTTTACCAGTTTAGCTTAACCTAAAATCTGAAGACACCAATTCTTGACACTGGGCATGACATGAAAAGCTTACATGTTTCCAATGCTCTTACTATTCCTGATTCTTCTAGATTCTGGCATCTTATTAACACCCAAGTCCTTTCTTTCAGCAAGCTTCTCATTTCAGTGATAGGTTCCTTGCTATCCTACAACTTAGATTTCAGTGTAGCTGTGATAAAAGTGAATTCATCCTTTGAATTCATAAAAGCAAATCATCTTCAACTACCCTTTTCATTATTATTTCTTTTTTTTTTTTTTTAGCAATTCTTCAGTTCTTTTACTAAGGATGATATAGAGCTGATATTACTGAAAACTTCATGTGAGTTATTAGCTCTTTAATTCTTCCAGGAGTATTTGACTGGAGGCAAGAGGTTTTATAGAGATAATATTAGATTGTAAAAGGCTTAATTATGACCCTAAAAACTATCAAGCTTCACTGATGGGTAAAAGCTCCTGATAGCATGTTAATAGAAAACAAATGCGATATACTTCTAGAAAGAATATCATTTTAAAGGATAGATTAGATGTCAGGGAATGGAATCTTCCAGAAAAGTTAAGATTTGGGTAGAGCTGCTGAAATGAAGTTCACGTTTCAGTCTGACCTTCAAAGAGGGTGATAATTTAAACAGAGGAGGAGGTCATCTGTACAAATCACACATTCTAAAAGGTGAGGCTAGTGTCGGCCATATAAGAGATCCTCAACAGTTGAACAAATGAATGAATCAACTATAATCTTCCTAAATGCCCTACTGAAGACAGGAAAACTAAATAATTTGGTGTCTACATTAGTTGTTCCTTTCTCTTAAATAATAATAGGAAATATTGCCATTGAGGCTATCAGCTATGAAGCCAAAATTCTTTGCTAAACCTTTTGACAATACAACATAACTTTCAGAAATTTGCATCTGAAACAACAGGCAAAACTGAGGATAAGTGTTCTAGAAATGTCTGTGACCTGATCATCTCAATAACCATAATTGTTGAACCATTTCACAGTAGAACAGCGTCAGTTCTGTGGCAAAGAAAGCATTCATTAGCTAGATATTACATAAGGCTTTTACATGGTCCCAATGTGAAAAAGTTGATTATAGATTCCTATTTTTCAGGTAAACTGTGACTTCTTATGACCCTCCATCTTGCTTCTGTACCTTCTTAGTGACTAGCTGGAGCTGAGCATACATCTCACCAACGCTGTGGCCTAATGAACCAATCAGTGAGGGCAATGTGAAAATGAACTCTAAGAGGAATAAGCAGTGTTTTTGCAAGGCTCCAAATGAGGGACATAGATAAAATGTGAGGGAGCAACTTTGGTTTGCTATCCCCTTAGTAAATTCTTCAATATTTTACTCAATTCAAAGTGACTTGGCTGCCCCAAAAGCCTACAGTTGTCAACATAATTCCAAGTTAATGAGTTATACTTGCTATCTCCCTATTTTATTATCTTTAAGTGGAGAAAAATCTCATTTCTAGAAAAGTAGGTGTGGCTAGATCATGCAATTCCAACAATCCACTGAGAAAGAAGGGAATGATGAGGCCAAAGATATACATAAATTTAAAACATTGTCTAAGTTCTTTTTTTAATTTAAATTTTATGTTTCAATGACAGTTGACATTTGACATTATTTTGTATTAGTTTCAGGTGTACAGCTTAGTGGTTAGATAATCATATACTTTACAAAATATTTCCCCCCATATTTCAAGTACCCACTGACATCATACATAGATACGGAGAATAGAATGATAAATGCCAGAGGAGAGGGGATTTGGGGGACTGGGTAAAATGGTGAAGAGATTAAGAAGTGCAAATGGATAGTTACAAAATAGTCACTAATAAGGTTATAAAATAAAGCATAGGGAATATTGTCAATAATCTATATATATAAAAGGCTAAGTGATGGACTATATGTTTGTCCGACTGACCAACTGACTGGCCAGTCCATATGATATGCACTGGCAATTTAAAAATAAAATTTGACTTGCACATGTGTGATACATATGAAGCTCTTGCTGGTGCCAATCGCACACATGTTTTAATTTTATAATACTATATCATATATACTATTTTGACATGTAATTTTTTTTTGCAGTAACACAATTACCACACAAATCTTTCTTCTAATTAATTTCCTTTCAATGTGCAGGAATCCATGCACTGAGCCACTATGTGTAGGAATCCATGCACCACACCACTAGTATTATAATAATATATTGTCCAAATTCTTAAAGAGACTCCAATATCTTTTCAATTTATCAAATCCTGTGATACCAGACAGTAACCCATCAGTCCTTGAGATAACCTTACTACAAATCATTGTAACCTTTTAAAATATTTTTGTTCTTCAGGTTTATCTTAAAACACCAATTAGAAATCTATGGTCCCCTTTTTACCCTCTGCAAACACTCCCCACAAACTGTCTCCATTATTTATGATCCCTACATTTTTAAAAAGTCTCACCTGAGAATATACTTTTTTAATTGTTTTTTTTTTTTTAGAGAGAGATGGGGAAGGGAGAGAAACGTTGATTGGCTGTCTCCCACACATGCCCTGACTGAGAAACCAGAAGGTTGGTATGGTTGCAAATGCAACTAACAATGTGATGGATCGAGGTGTGTGTCCAGAACAAAGAAAGTGCTCACAGCATATTGTTATCTTACGACGGTGCCAGAGTGGAACAACCAGAAATGCTGTGTGTTGCTTTAAGTGTAAGCTGTACTGAATCAGCAAGATTTCTCACTCTTGTTCATTAGTTTCCCCAGTGCCTAGCGCATATTTTCTCAATAAATATCTGTTGAACAACTGACATATTGTACTAGAAAGGTTTCTCATAAATGATACTGTCTCACTTGAACATTTAGATAAAATGATAGGAAGATTTATGTCCTTAAGTATAGGTTTATTTCCTTTAGCTCAAGAGGGCAGAATTACAAAATTCTAACTTTTTGTTATCTTGTTCCTCTGAATATCGAAGTTTTGTTTTGCTTTTTCCCCCTGGGGGACCTGAATCTATACACTAATCTGGGTAACTACATCCCACATAGACCCTTACCTCATGGCTATGAAATGTCATCTTAAAAAAAAATAATAATGAGAACATAATCAGGTCTTCCCCCAATAAATACTGCTCTAATTGACCACTATTTTTTACATATATATATATATATATATATATATATATATATATATATACACACACACACACACACACACACACACACACACACACACACACACATACCTATGATAGTGAGGCTGACAATTTTAACTCTAGCCATTTCACACAGCGCATATGAACCTTGATGGATATTCAGCCAAGTTGATTATCTGATGCATACCTGCTAGCTGAAGGCTAGAATATGATGTTTTGTTCATTTACTGAACTAATAATAGCTTAAGCCAAGTGCAGCATCAGTGATTCAGTCAAATGTCTGCAGGTACTTTGTGCATCATCCTCTTATTAAAGCAAGCACTGCTACCTTAATTGAGGAGGTTTTTTCCCCTCATGCTCTCGGTTAGTGATTCTGTGTGACTCAGGTATAACCTAGGAATCTACATGTTTAAACAAATATTCAAGTGTAGGAAGTAAGTGGTAGACAATACTTTGAAAAGCAACACCTCCATGAGGGAAGAAAGTGGAGCTGATTCCCACATACTGCCTCACTAGAATTGTGCATTTTCATTTGTAGTAAATGTTTTTAGGCTTAATCATGCTCCACAAAAAAGCTAGTAAAAAGTGTTATTGATAGCCTGGCCAGTGTGGTTCAGTGGTTGACCATTGACTTATGAACCAGGAGGTCACAGTTCAAGGTTAGGGAACAGGCCTGAGTTGTGGGCTCAATCCCCAGTGTGGGGCATGAGGAGGCAGCTGATCAATGATTCTCTCTCGTCATTGATGTTTCTTCTATCTCTCACTCTTCCTCTCTGAAATCAATAAAAATACATTTTTAAAAAGTATTATTAATATTTCCAGGCTAATCTTTTAGTGTTGTGATAAGCAAAAATTCCACATAATTTAAGATTTATTTCTGTGCAAACACACACATAATTCAAAATGGTCTAGCATTCAAGTTCAGATTTAAAAACCTAGAGAATTCCCGCCTCAAATCATGACTGGCAGTACCTTTCTGAGAAATCAATCTGGAGCCAAAAACCAGGATTACAGGCTTTATTAGGGAAAAGAGACCTTCAGGGCTCTCTCACAAGGGGAGAACAGCAACATGTGCAGAGGTGAACACTCCTTTTGTGAAGCATCCATCTTACATAAAAACTGCTATTTCAAATTTTAACCTTGCTATTTGGCCTCTGGAAATGTTTGCTTGCTTAAATAATAAGGAAAATGAGACTATTCTCACTTCAGAGAGGCCATTAAACCATTCCTGGACAAAATTATTAGTGCTGGCACTAGGCTAAGCCTTCGGTTGAGGTCTCAAGGCCTCAGCACATAAGGGTCCTTTAAGAACTTGCAAAGGGGCAGGAAACATCCCATATTTGAGTGACAAAGAAGGTAAAAACATATAAATAGGGAAAATTTCTGCATGTTGGGGCCCAGAATTTGAGAAACATTTTCCTCTGGGCCCACGTGTAATAAATGTAACTCCAAACTCTCCAAGCATTGTTTGATTTTTCCGGTTCTCTATAACATTTGGGGGGAGGAATGGGAAGGAATGGGGGCTTAGTGTACTCAGCACACGCTGATTGGAGGCTTAATGTATGGTCATATAGGAACAAGGGCTTAGGGTATTGGGCAGGTGTTGATTGGTGGTTCAATGTATAGTCCATACAAGGTGCCTGGTTAGGTACTCAGGTTATTTCTAGAATACCGGTTACCCACCAGTTGGGGAAGGGAGGATCTATCACTTTCCCTATGGAACCAATCCACAAACCTTACATGTTGAATATTCTTTATTTAGACATTTAAAAAAGAAATCTAAAATCTTGCAGAAATACCAATTTCGCCACACCTCTAACAGTTTCTTCTCTTTTTATTCCTAAATCTCCAGATTTTCCCCTCTACTCAGGAATGCCCCTGAAGAAGTAAGTCCACTTTCTCCCTGTGCTCTGACGTTTTCTCACTTGCATTCTCTCTCTAACTCCCTTCATTCCATGAGCTCCCGATATCCTGTCTTCACTGTTGAGAGACTTTTTTAACCTTTTGTTTGTAATAAGACTGATTTCTTTAGTCACCTTCTGCTAAATGTGTGCTTGTACACGAATACGTGCTCCATTCTGAAGACCGAAAAAAAGCTAATTCATGAGTCTGCAATGCTGCACAGTAAGCATATTAAGACATAAGCGAAATCCAGGTGCAAAGAAAGCAAAAGGATCAGGGGAACCGGGAAGAGAAAAAATGAGTCAGCGGACAGTAACCCAGAACTGAGTTAATGAGGCTCCCTGTGCGTCAGAGGGTGGAAGCAGTCCCTAAGGGGGCAACTGGAAAGTATATGGGAAGCTGGGACATGGAGAGCGACCTGAAGTGTACCACAACCTGGAAACTCAAGAAAGGGCGAAAGCAACATGATTTGGACAAAATCTCCTAATGAGGGCAAAGTTATTTTGTTCCATCCTGCGAAGACAGGGGCGAAATGGAAAGCAGCGAGAATATTTGCAAAAGAAACATACTTCTTGTTATTTTTACCCATGGTTGTGGTTGGCATTTCAGAAAATAATATTTAACTCTTCCGACCACTCTCTAAGGTAATTATAGGGGTCGTTAAATTTAATGAAGTAAATTAATGAAACAAAAAGGCCATTAGACTGGGGTGGGACTGTCCCTGTAGGTGGCAAAATATTAATAAAGGAAGGAAGCAAAAGGAAGGAGACATCAAGATGCCTCATCAGCTGAGACCGGTTTGGCTCAGTGGATAGAGCGTCGGTCTGCAGACTGAAAGGTCCCAGGTTTGATTCCGGTCGGGGGCATGTACCTTACTTTCGGGCACATCTCCACTGTGGGGCATGCAGGAGGCGGCTGATTGATGTCTCTCTCTCATTGATGTTTCTGACTTTCTGTCCCTCTCCCTTCCTCTCTATGAAAAATCAATAAAATATATTAAAAAACAAAAACAGGAAAAAAAAGAAGCCTCATCAACTGGGAGCTGAAGAGGACAGTGAGCCTTCGTCACTGGGAAGCTACAGCATCCAGAGCAGCAGTTCTCAACCTGTGGGTCGCGACCCCTTTGGGGGTCGAATGACCCTTTCACAGGGGTCACCTAAGACCATTGGAAAATATAGATACTTACATTTTGATTCATAACAGTTACAAAACTACAGTTCTGAAGGAGCAACAAAAATAAATTTATGGTTGGGGGTCACCACCACATGAGGAGCTGTCTTAAAGGGCCATGGCATTAGGAAGGTTGAGAACCACTGATCCAGAGGCTCCCCCAGGGGCAGCTGCATGGAGACCTAACCCCTGAAGCGGGCAGGAAGGATCAGTGCCTGCCATTAGCCTGGATTACTGAGGGAAAGATAATACAGCTGGAGAGATTCTCTGCTGGGCGCATGCCCAAGAGGAACCATGCTGGCGAAGGGGAAGGTAAGCTCGTGTGCAGGGGGAGTACAGAGGGTGACCGTAGAGGCCTGCCTGTCTAGCCTGGGAAAAGGGTCCGATTGGACAAAGAACAAAAGACCCCCCAGAAGATCTAGGAAACGGATTGGTTAGGGGGAGGACCCATTAGAAGCCTGGAAAGATTGGGAGATGGACTGGTTATTGGGAAAAGTGCCTGGTCCTTCCCAAGCCAGAGTTAATACCATCCCAGTTTAACAAGAGCTCTCAGGTAGTTGAGAAATTCTCTAAAATGTAGAGAGAGTTTTCAGAGGATGGGCAGACACACGTTCCATTTACCCCGATTGTTCAGTTCCCTTGCCCAAAGCTTTGGAAAGCCTGTCTTTAGTGACACTGATTTTTGGACTTGAACATGCGGTGTTCCCCTGGGCAGGATGGTTCCCTGGACTCTTTGTCCAAAGGAGTCAAAGAATGAACCCAGGGGGAAGAGGGAGAGAGAAAGAAAGAAATACCCCATGATGAAAGAGAATCGCAGATCGACTGCCTCCTGCAAGTCCCCCACTGGGGATTGAGCCCACAACCCTGGCATGTGCTCTGACTGGAATGGAAACTGGGACCCTTCAGTTTTCAGGCCGACGCTCTATCCGCTGAGCTGAACCGCCTAGAGCTGAAATTAAGCTTTAACTAAACACAGTTGTGGTGTGAGTTACGTCCTAGGTCGGTATTTTTGCTGACAAGGTCAACCTTTACCTTAACGGAGCCTCTCTGTCTTTCTGCATCTCTGATAACATACCCTTGAAATGTCGGGGTAACTTTTAACTTCCCTTTATCTGGAGCCCCTGGGGCACAACCAGATGTGGTGGGCGCCAGGACAGAGACCACAGATTTCTTCATTAGCATGTTAGTTGCTCCTGCACCCTCCTAAGTATGTGTCCACCATTTCACTTTGTATCCAATCCCAGGGGTCCCCGCCCCCTTTGCTTTCCCCACCTCTAATCTGTCACCAGTGGATTTCCTGTCACTTACCTACATCCTTTCCTTTGATGGCAACGTATAAATACAAAGGTCATTTGCCGTTCTCTGGAGCGTTATCTCATTTTGTTGAGGTTCTGTTTTTTTGGGCATATGACAGCAGTTTGGCTCAAATAAACTCACAAACATTCTTTACAGGTGTCAATGTGTTTTTTTACATTAACACATGGATGGAAGTATGAGGTTCGAAGGGTTGAAAACAAAGACAGAGAATCCAGGCCAGTAAAAAGGAATAACATTTTTTTTTTTTAATATATTTTGTTGATTTTTTACAGAGAGAAAAGGAGAGGGATAGAGAGTTAGAAACATTGATCAGCCGCCTCCTGCATGCCCCCTACTGGGGATGTGTCCGCAACCAGGATACATGTCCTTGACCGGAATTGAACCTGGGATCTTTCAGTCCGCAGCTCTATCACTGAGCCAAACCGGTTTCAGCAAAAAAGGAAGAACTTTGAATCTTGCACTCCCAGGCGAGGTTCACAGGTCCTGAGGGTAGTCTGGAGCTGAGGAACTTTTTTATACAGGTGTTCAGGGAGGGGAGGACCATGAGCTGAGGGTGGGTGGAATGTCTGCCAGGGGCAAGGGTTCCAGGAAGGGACCAGCATTTGTGTCGCCGTCCGTCAGGTGCACTAGTCTGTGACCTGCATTACCATCAGGTGAATGCATTGGCTTCTGGGATTCCTCTGACCTAACAGGAAGATGGTACAGTGAAGGTGAACATTTACTGCAGAACAAGTAAATCCCTCCCACGTGGGGAGGAAAAAGAATCTCACACCGGCCGAGACCAGTCTGGCTCAGTGGATAGAGCGTCGGCCTGTGGACTGAAGGGTCCCAGGTTCGATTCCGGTCAAGGGCATGTACCTTGGTTGTGGGCACATCCCCAGTAGGGGGCATGAAGGAGGCAGCTGATCAATGTCTCTCTCTCATCGATGTTTCTAACTTTCTATCTCTCTTCCTCTCTGTGAAAAATCAATAAAATAAATTAAAAAAAAAAAAAAAAGAATCTCACACCGAATTCCTGCTTCTCTGGTTTATAAAGTCTGCAGGTCTTGGTGCCCAGATATCCCCTCTGAATGGTTGCTGTTCCCTTTGATTTGGTTGCTATAGTAACTCCTGAGGCCCTCCTCCCTCATGGTTCTCCCATTCCCTCTGAGCTTTCTTCCTCCCTCTTTATTTTGTAAAACTAGACCTCTAGTTACTCCCAGTTCCTTTATCTTATGTGAATGTACTATTGCCTCGCCTTTGTCTTAGGGAAATGTAATCTCTGCTCTATAGCCTTGTTTTTTTTTTTTTCTTTTTTTTATCCATGGGCCCCCAATTCTAAAAAGTCCTTAAACCTGCCTATTGCACCCCTAAAAATGTCTATTTCATTAAGTTCCTTCAGATTCTGCTATAAGTTTGTCTTTCCTCAACTTTTTTTTTAAATATATTTTATTGATTTTTTACAGAGAGGAAGGGAGAGATAGAAAGTCAGAAACATCAATGAGAGAGAGACATTCATCAGCCACCTCCTGCATGCCCCACAGTGGAGATGTGCCCACAAGCAAGGTACATGCCCCCGACCGGAATGGAACCTGGGACCTTTCAGTCCGCAAGCCGACGCTCTGTCCACTGAGCCAAACTGGTCTCGGCTTTCCTTAACTTCTTAAAATGAGGCCTTAGGAATCATAGACTCGATGTTGGGAACATTTGGTTAAAATCTGAATTTTACCTTCTCCCAATCAGTCAGCGATATCCTTAGAACAGAGATATTAATGCTCAGAAGTGGAACAAATGTAAAATGTTCTATTTTAAACTCCAGTGAGACGACCTTAGCTATGTTCCTACTTAGTCTTTTTTTGTGAGGTCAAGCATAGAAATGGTAATGAGCTTACCTCAAACAAGTATTGATTAGTTAATGTGGTATGACAAAGCTATTTAGAGAAACCTCCGAAGAGCTAAATATAGATCTAAGACAAATCTGAGCGGTGGTGGACAGAAGCAACATAGGAATTGTGACTGTAAGATTAGGTCCCATGTCCCAGACACTGCCATTTGAAGCTCTGTATGTGTTATAGACTGAATATTTGTCTCCGTAAAACTCACACGTTAAAATCCTAACTCCCATGGGGTGGTGTTAGGAGGTGGGGCTTTGGGGAGGTGTGTAGGTCATGAGGATGGGGCTCTCATGAATGGAATTTGTGCCCTTTTTAAAGGAGCTCTGCTGGTCTTTCCACTAAGTGAGGACACAGTGATGTCAGCAGCCTACAGCCCAGAAGACAGCCTCCACCAGATCTGACCATTCTGGCCCTGGACCTCCGACTTCCCAGGCTCCAGAACAGTGAGAATCCAATTTCTGTTGTTTATAAGCTAATCAGTCTTGGTAATTTGTTCTAACAGCCCACATGGACTGAAATAGCATGTTGACAAATCTAAGGAACATGGAAAAAAAAAAAGATAAGTATTACATCACTATGACATTACTTAAGTCCTCTTTACTTAAAGAAAAAAATTAAAATGAAACACAGAGTTTTATCTATAGTTAATATTTATAGTTAATACAAGTATATCATACTGTTGTGCCCAGAGTTCGGGGTCCCCAATAATCCACCACTGAGGAGCCTTTTCCGATGCAAAAGCAAAGAGTCTTTATTCAAACCCGGGTTTGGCTCTCAGCCTCTTTCTGGCGCAGCAGTGAGGTGAGAGAGAGCGAGCCGGGCGGGAACAATGAGTTATACGGGGTAGGATAATTAGGGAGCTTAGGAAAGTGCTGAGGGTTACAGAGATTGGTCACTTGAATTAGGGTCTTTCTGTGGTTTAGCCTAATTAGGACCTTAGCTGTGTTCCTGGAGCTTCATTGGTCCATTCGGGTGGTGGTCGGGGAAGCTAGGACATTGCTGGCAGAAAAGGGAAGGGGTTTAGGCAGGGGTCCCAGCCCTTATAGGACAAGATGGAGGGGAGTCCATTTCCTTTCAATACTATATTCATTAAATTGATACCGAATTTTTGGCCTGGAACCCAGATTCTTTGTCCACTGGAATCAAAGAGTGAATCCGTGGACAAAAAGTGGTCTAGCAAAGGTGGAGCTTTATTGAAGAACAGGTACAGACTCCCATGTGGGGAGAGGAAAGAGCCCCACAGAACTGACTCCCAGGGAAGGAGGGGAAAGAGTCCCAGTGGGTTCCCAGTTCCCTCTGCTTATAAAGGCTGCAGATCCTGGTGCCTGATATCCACTCTGATTGGTCACTAGCCCCTTAGACTGGTTACTATAGTAACTCCTAGGCTCAAAGGTTGACCCTCATATGGGACAGGTGAGGGGTTCTCCCAGCTCCTTCCTTATTGTTTCCTGTTCCCTTTGGGCTTTCTTCTCCTCCTTCTGAATGAAGGGCTTCCTTCTCTTTATTTTGTAAATATAGACCTTTCTAGGCTACTTCCGGTTCCCTTGTCTTATGGAAATATACCTCTTGCTGCTACTTTGTCTTCAGAAATGAACTGCACCTGGCGTCCTGCTGTGATGGAAATGTACCTCCTCCCAGCCTGTGGCCCTGTGTTTTTTTTCCCTGGATCCCAATTCTAAAAAATCGCTAAGCCTGCCTATAGCTCCCTAAAATTCCTGCTTCAAAATGTGTATATTTTTCTCTGTGTTTTTTTCCATCCTGACTTATTGTTCTCCGGATAAATTGCCCCTTGCCCTCTACCATTTTCTAATCTCCTCAGTTATTGATTTTTTGGGGAGAAAGAGCTGTAATGTACGGCTCCTATGACACTTTTCTTAAATGACCTGAATAAGGAGCTGATTATTTAACTTAAAAGAGGGCAGCAAAGTAACTCGGAGCATCTTTATCTTGCTTAAGTACAACCTAGGAGGGCTTCCATCTAACTACCCCACCCCCAACAAAACTAATTAGGATGAAATAAAAAAATGAGATGCAATGATGGATGGATAAAAGAATAGACAGGTAAATAGATAACTTTATTTCAAAATTAAATGTTAAGAAAAGTATGAAGAATGCTAGACATAGAAAAAGCTTTGGACTTCATATAGTGAAAATTCTTCAGTATTTGGAAGATTATTGCCCTCAGAAGTAATTTGTGTGAATAAGTGGAATGAATTAGACAAATAAAAACTCAGGATGGATAAGGGAACTGCAAAATGGCATAGATGGTCAGTAGCAGAGTCACAGCCTAATTCAGGTTTTCTGACTCCTGGACAGGTGATCTTGTATTTTTAAATTATTGATATACTATCTAATAAAAGAGTGATATGCAAATTACCCCCACCAGCCAATCGGGAGCAAGTATGCAAATTAACCCCAACCAAGATGGCTGAAGCCAAGCAGGAGGCTTGGGTTTCCCAGGCAATGGAGGAAGCCAAGCTTTCTGCACACCCTGGCGGGCCCAGACCTCCGCTCCAGGCTACAAAGTTTCAATTATAGAAGATAAATAAGTCCCAGAAACCAGGGCCTCCATTTGGGTTGCTGGGGATGTGGCCACCCTGAAAACCACTACAGGCCCCTTGCCCAGGCCACCCCACACCCCAAGGGAACCCCCACCTTGATCCAGAACACCCTTTAGGGCAAACCAGCTGGCCTCCACTAATGCACTAGAACTCTATCCTATCTAATAAAAGACTAATATGCAAATTGACAATCACTCAAACACAAAAGATGGCCACGCCCATGTGGTCAAAGATGGCTGCCCCATGGGAACACAAAATGGCCACCAGAAGATGGCCAGCAGGGGAGGGCACAGGAAGAAACCAGGCCTGCAAGGGAGCACAGTTGGGATTTATCAAGCCTGCAGGGGAGGGAAATTAGTGTGACCAGGATAGCAGAGGAGGGAAGTTGGGGGTGATGAGGCCTAAAGGGAAGGGCAGTTTGAGGGGACCCAGGACTGCAGGAGAGAGCAGTTGGGGATGATCAGGCCTGCATGGGAAGGCAGTTAGGGGCAAACATGCTGGCAGGAGAGCAGTTAGGCATCAATCAGGCTGGTAGGGGAATGGTTAGAGGGTGATCAGGCTGGCAGGGAGAAGAGGTTGGGGAATCAGGAAGGCAGGCAGGCGAGCTATTGGGAGCCAGCAGTCCTGGATTGTGAGAGGGATGTCTGACTGCCCATTTAGGCTTGATCCTGGTAGGATCAGACTTAAACTGCAATTGGACATCCCTTGAGGGGTCCCTTATTGGTTCAGGCTGAGCTGAGGGACACACACCCCTCTGTGCACAAATTTCCCCTAAGAACAGGAACAAGACAGGAATGCCCACTCTTACCACTCCTGTTCGACATAGTACTGGAAGTATTAGCCATTGCAATTAGACAAGAAGAAGAAATAAAAGGCATCCAAATTGGAAAAGAAGAATTAAAGCTGTCTTTATTTGCAGATGACATGATATTGTACATAAAAAACCTGAAAGACTCTATCAAAAAACTAATGGACTTAATAAATCAATTTGGCAATGTATGAGGATACAAAATTAACTCCAACAAATCTATGGCATTTCTATAAAGATAAGGGTAAAGATATCATGGGACTGGCCTTGCTTCCAGATCTTACAAGGATGGAAGTCCTGTATCAGCATACAATGTGCATTGACAGGTCTTGGCTTTAAATCTCTGCTTCCCTGGACACTCAGAAACTTTTCCAACCACCTCTAGATAACTTGTCTCACGTTCTCTCAGCTTCATATTTCTCCTCATTCCTGTCTTCCAAAACTTCAAGATGTTTTGCTATCTCTTTTCTAGGAAATACTTTTTTTGTCTTGGTCTGTTTTTAATTGCATATATATGTACATATCAAAAGATAAACATCATATCTTATCCATAGTTACCAGTCAGTATTAAGAACGTACATTTAGCAAAGTTGTTATGAGAAGCTAGTGGAGAAGAAAGCAGTGCCCAACTGCATGAGTTGTAGCTCTGTGTTAGAGACAGGATATAAAAAGTAAGTGCAGTCCTGGCTGGTTTGACTCAGTGGATGGAGCGTTGGCTTGCGGACTAAAGATCCAGGATTCGATTCAGGTGAGGGACACGTGCCAGGATTGCAGGCTCAATCCCTTTTAGGGGGCATGCAGGAGGCAGCTGATCAATGATTCTCTCTCATCATTGATATTTCTATCTCTCTCTCTCCCTCTCCCTTCCTCTCTGGAATTAATATATATACATATACATTGTTGTTTTTTTTTAATGGCAAGCATAGAGAACTACTTCTGGCAGCTATGACTAGTTTGCTGGGCATAATAGACTCTCTAGAGTATAGACTTACATGATGTGATTCATTCTTTCCTCCATGATTGCCCTAATGCAATCCATTATTGTCTCTACTTGCTGATGCCCAGCCACTGATTAACACCCGCTTCAGCCTGGCATCCCATTAGCACACATCAGTCAGTTCAGAGTTCAAAATATGGTTGAGTGATTCCTTGCATAACTCTTTAAAAGCACCAGATTATCATTTCAAGAATTCTCATTGGGATAAAACAGCAATCAACCACTAATGATAACAGACATCATCACAATTAAATTTTAAATAATTGTTAAAATACTAAAAGCTCTCAAAACTGAGTAAGCAGACTGACTGGTCCTCTGCCCCCCATTATGAAACACATCACAGAGCATCATAAAAAGAGACAAATAAGATGTTTTCTGAGACAAGTATAGTGGTACCTCGAGATACGAGTGCCCTAACATACGAGATTTTTGAGATACGAGCCGTTGAGTGAGCGATTTTTGCTTTGAAATATGAGCAACAGTTGAGATAGGAGTAATCGAGCAGATTGGACAGCTGCACACGACCCACCAGTTTATCGTGACTCGAGCGTCTCATAGTTTCCCACGCCTCAAGGTTACGGAACTATTTAAGCTCTTATCTCGAGGTACCACTGTACAAACAAAACCCATGACCAGAAACAGGGCCCCCCTGTCTGGAGCTATATCCCAACTCTAAGAAGACTTGAGCCCTTTCTCGGAAAGGGGTGTACACCTTATAAAGACCATCATGCCTCTGACCTGGGCAGTCTGATTTGTGAGGCTGCAGAGTAACACCGTGACTCCTGTGTTTGTTTGCCTTTTTCTCAGATAGGAACACACTGCTCCCTGGTAACCTTATGGTTTTGTTTTTATTTTCTTATTTCATGCTGTGTTGTTTTGCTTGTTTATTTGTTGGTTTGTTTTTAGGGGAGAGGAGGAAGTAAGCCATCTGTGGAGAGAACAGCACAAACCAAACCATGGAAGGTGACATGCTCACAGTGTGTCTGGTGGCTCCTTTAGATGGAGCATCGGTGTCATGTGGTGGCAGAGAGAAATATTATCGTCACCTCAGATAACAGGGAACCACTGGTGTTCTATACCAAACAGCATTAACAGACACCCAGGCTAAGAAGCAGTGCACATATTCATATCCTATCTAATAGAAGAGTAATATGCAAATTGACCATACCTCCGCTACACCCACAGGCCATGCTCACCAGCCAATCAGAGTGAGAGAAGTTGGGGGTGACCAGGTCTGCAGGGAAGAGCAGTTGGGTGACCAGGCCCACAGGGGAGGGCAATTAGGAGCAAACAGGCTGGCAGGGGAGCAGTTAGGCATCAATCCGGCTGACAGGAGTGTGGTTAGGGGGTGATCAGGCTGGCAGGCAGAAGTAGTTAGGAGCAATCAGGAAGGCAGGCAGGTGAGCATTTGGGAGCCAGCAGTCCTGGATTGTGAGAGGGATGTCCAACTGCCCACTTAGGCCCTATCCTAGATCAGGCCTAAACGGGCAGTCGGACATCCCTCAAGGATTCCAAGATTGGAGAGGGAGCAGGTTAGGCCAAAGGACACCCTCCTTCCCATGCAGGAATTTCATGCACCAGGCCTCTAGTCATGTAAATAACCTTAGATATCTTTTGCGATTGGTAGTTTTTCCTGTTCAAAGCTTCCTTAGAGAAGATGCTTTGACATATAAGAAGCTTCATTGTGTAGTACAATAATCACTATCTTTTTCTCCCCTTTGCTAACTTTCACCATGAAATAAGAAAAGCCATACTTACGTCAGTTATTGTTGTTGTTTTTCCCCTTAGAAATAAGGCAAACTGCAGCGGAAATACGGGGGGCAAAGATTGCTTTCCTCCAGGCTCTCAGTGGGCCTTGCTCTTTCCACTTCGGTTCCCCAGCTCACGCTGAGATGAATATCCTGTGTGAGTTTCAAAGCGAAAATATGAAACCAATTCATTTCCGTGTCACATACAGTGATTACGTATAAAAGTCAGTTATCACAGCCGCCCTGGAAAATGCATGCATTTCAGGAATTACGTACAGAAATGATGTATCTGCCTCCCGCCTCCCCTGAGAGAGTGGGTCCCCCTGGCATTTACTCCCCTGGCATTTACTCCCTAGAGTTAAATGAGACTCAGTTACGTTTCCTGATGCGGGTAAGTAGCCACGGTGGTCCTGATTACCACCATCATAATGTGTTATTAGCCAACGAGAAATTACCGAGTTACATAATGACAGCCGGCACCACTCGCTTTCACATCCTCACTTGAACGTATTTTCTGCAAATAAGAGTGTAAACTTGAAGTTTGTCCTTTAAGCAAAGAAGACATCATTTTATGGTGTCTGTTTAAAATAATAATACCAGTGTATTCTACGTTCCATACGGTGACATTCTTCAATTATTTATATTGTTTTTCCAAAGCCTCAACCCAGTGTAAATAATTATCATTGACTTACTGTGTGATTAAGTAGAATTGTCTAGGATGATAAAGCTCTAAAAACCAACTTGGCTAGCCTGGGGGATAATTAAAAGAGTGATCTTTTCAGAATTTCAATTTCAAGTTGGTGTTTTTTTTACTGAGGAAACTATAAAGATGCCCCATGGGGAATGTTAAGGAAGCAATGAGGCCTTCATTTCCATATGTCAGATGAGCTTTTTCCTGGGGCACTTATTATCAGGAAAGGCCGTGAGCTAATTTCTTGGCTCATTCAGTGCCGAGAAGAAGACCCTGAACAACCTTTTCCAATAAAGGCACAGCGAGAAGGTCACTGCCCATGGAGTGGGCCTCCAGAGCATCGTCCGTCTCACCAGGATTCTGCAGGGCCATTTGCGAGCATCCATGCAAATGGAAAATGGGCTTGTACAAAAGGAAACCCATCCTTAAAAATGACACAATGGTGTCTTTCACATCGTACAGAACCGCTACTGTCAATGCCATTCACTACATCAAAGATTTGGAAAAGGCATTTTGAGTGAACCTACTTTTTACAGTGTCTTTGTCCAGCCGCTCCTTACATTGATGAGCACCAGATCTCTCCAGCTGGATAGCTTCAAAAACCGCTATTTTAGAATGAGAGTAACATGAGAGAATATTATTTTGAAATACAGTGGTACCTCGAGATACGAGTGCCCTAACATACGAGATTTTTGAGATACGAGCCATCGAACTAGCGATTTTTGCTTTGAAATACGAGCAACAGTTGAGATAGGAGTAATTGCTCGGATCGGCCCACTGCACACGACCCACCAGTTTACGGAGACTCGAGCGTCTCATAGTTTCCCACACCTCAAGGTTATGGAAAGAATTTAACTCGTATCTCGAGGTACCACTGTAATCTGTAACTGGCCTGCACATAGTGTAGAGCCAGATGCTACAGCTGGTACCATGTACGGGCATCTTGTAGGTCTGAATGATCTCAAAGGCCTCCATGCATCACACTCATCATCGCATCTTCCCTTGTGTCTGTGCGGGATACTAATTACATGCCCCTGGCACCTTCTGGGGTCCCATTTGCTCTACTGCTGGTGGGTATTTTAGAAAAGAGCTCTTATCTCTATTCTAGTTCCAGTGCAGGTACTCCTTTGTATGGATTGAGATTGTGCTTCTTAAAGTGACAGGTTTGGCTGGTGGGTAACTCAAACGTAGCAAGGAGTCCCTGCATGTTACAGGAGTAGCCTCTAATTGATGGGTCTCTCTGTGGCCCTGGCCACCGAGTTGCCAACAGCATCTCTGAACACATCTGCCAAGGCCTCAAGCTAGTAAAGAGTTGATCCAACATCTGGGCCTTTTAAACTAGGCTCTTCAGCACACCGTGTGAGTTTGGTGGAAGATGATTATTCCTACTGTATTATCTGTAAGATTTGGAAAATTATATAGAAAAACGATAAAACTGAATATTTATAGGTCTATTTAAGTTTTCTGTGCAGAATGGGCATGATAATCAAATTTAGAGACTAATGGGGAAAGTATTTTTTCACTTTAGAGGGAGAATAAATATAGAACTTTCAGAAATTTAGAACCTAGTGGGGAAAGTTTTTTTTTTTTCATTTTAGAGGGAGAATAAATATAGAACTCTCTTTATGTGTGTTCCAAAGATTATTCTGGTTTTAATCAGCTTCAGAATAAATGCATTTAAAACAAACAACTGACCTTCCACTCCTGCATTCACACAGGACCCAAGAAAATTCATCATTCAAGTTTATAAATGGATTAAAGGAGCAGTAGAACACACTTTCCATAGTCCAGCAGACTTCCGATACAGCATATATTCCATCACTTAAATCATGAAAATCGTAAACTTGCCAAAACAATGTATCACTTACTTTGAAAAACCTAAAATAGACTTCACCTTAAGAAATATTTACAAAATATACTTAATTTCTGCTTTAGAATAACTTGTGATTGTAAAGCCTCCTAAAATTGAAAAAAAAAATGCTTTGTTTTCTGTGGAAGTTAAATTCAGAAAATAACTTAAGAAAACAATTGCGTCACTTTCCTTGTATCTTTTCCTGTGTTTTGAGCCACTGTAATGTCATTGTCAAGGGAGACAGGACAAGGAAGCCAATGATCCCCACAGAAGGAGCAGAAAATAAGAGCTGATTCCTAAGAAAACTAAGTACAAATTAAATGGATTAATCAGCACAATATAGGGAATGGAAAATAAAGAAAAAAGGTCTCAGTCCATACTCATTAAAACTCAAATATAACCCTAACTTTAGGGATTTAATACAATGACATGCCAGTCAAGATGTATGGTAATACATTGCTCTTTTACTTAATGCATTATTCATGTTACTCACCATTAACAAAGAAAAGAACAATTTTATTTTATTTTTTATACTTTATTGAGTTTTTACAAAGAGGAAGGGAGAGGGACAGAGAGTTAGAAACATTCATCAGCTGCCTCCTGCACACTCCCTACTGGGGATGTGCCCACAACCAAGGTACATGCCCTTGACCGGAATTGAACCTGGGACCCTTGAGTCCGCAGACTGATGCTCTATCCACTGAGCCAAACTGGATAGGGCAAAAAGAACAACATTTTATCAAAGAAACACTTCACTTCTGTTAACTTAGTTAATTCTCTCAACACTAACATGATATCACCTCCATTTTAAAAATGAAGTAACCAGGAACCAAAAGTTATTTTGGAAACACGTGGGAACAGAAATACAATTTCAGGGCATGTGCATCTAGTGTCAAAGTGTAGAAGAAGAATATTGTAAGCAGTATAACAAGTTAAATCTGAGATGTGAAATGGTGGTGATTGGGTCGAGGTTACCAGAAATGATAGTTAGGATGAGTTTTAGAGGAATTTTGAATGGACAGGACTGGCTGGTGGTTTAGATGTTGGAATGGGGCAGGGAAAGAGAGAAAGATTCTCTGACATGTCATGGCTTCTCAATAAATAATTCATGAGCAAATGGACGGGTGACTCTAGAATGAAAGGTTGGGTGCTTCAAGGAACTTGCCTGGTTGCCAGGCACTTAAAAGCAGTCTACACTAAGTCTGGCAGCCTCCTCTTGATTCCTTTCCAGTTAGTAACTTAATTCTCCAGCCGCTGAAGGTTCACCCCAGAGCTGAGTTATGGCCTTTTACGAAGAGCAAGAGACCATTCCTTCTCTCTCTTACACTCAGCTTCTGAAAGGGTTGTGCACTAACCAGAAGCAGGGATCCATTTTCACTTTAACCTTCAGGTCTCTTTGGCTCTTAGTGGAGTATTTATGAATAACATCTCTTATTTTTTACTGAGCTTCTAATATATACAAACCTATACATACAAATATACCTAATATATTCTGGTGTGTATTAGAATCATTAGCATCTACTGTATATTGTAAAATGTCTTTAAATAGGCTTTTAGTCTCGAGAGATAGAAATGAGTGCCTTCGGGGCATGTACCTTGCTTGCGGGCACATCTCCACTGTGGGGTGTGTGGGAGGCGGCTGATCAATGTCTCTCTCTCATCGATGTTTCTGATTTTCTATCTCTCTCCTTTCCTCTCTGTAAAAAAAAAAAAAAAAATCAATAAAATATTAAAAAAAAAAAAGAAATGAGTGCCTTTGGCTTTGGTAAGTAGAACCACATCTGTGGGATTTTTCCTAATGAAATTTAGGAATATGGATGAAATTCACATAACCAGTACAATTTTTTATTAAAGACTAGAGGCCCGATGCACAAAATTTGTGCACCTGGGGTGGGGCAGGAGTCCCTCAGCCCAGCCAGCACCCTCTCTCAGTCCGAGAGCCCTCAGGGGATCAGACATCCTAAGTCCTGCTGTGGAGACAGGAGGTGCTCCCACCACCACTGCTGCACTCACCAGCCATGAACCCAGCTTCTGGCTGAGCGGCACTCCCTCTGTGGGAGTGCACTGACCAGCAGGGGGCAGCTCCTGCGTTGAGCCTCTGCCACCTGGTGGTAAGTGTGCATCATAGTGACCAGTCGTTCTGCCATTTGGCCAAAACTGACATCCCACGAGGGGTCCCAGATTGCCAGAGGGCTCAGGCCAGGCTGAGGGACCCCAGTGCATGACCAGGACCAAGGAGGGATTTGTGAGTTGGACAGCTGGAGAGGGACCATGGCAGAGCTCCAGGATGTGTTCAGTCCTGATCAGCCAGACCCCAGCAGCAAGCTAACCTACCAGTCGGAGCATCTGCCCCCTGGTGGTCAGTGCACGTCATAGTGAGTGGTTGAGCAGCCTAAGCATATCATTTGCATATTACACTTTGATTGGTTGAGCAGATGACCAGACGGCCGGACACTTAGCATATTAGGCTTTTATTATATAGGATAACAAGGGTGGAGGCATTGAATTGCTCTATAATCAATAGAAATGCGTCTGATTGGGTTTATCAAAAGATTTACAAAGGTTTCTCTTTTAGATGTGAAGTTGGAGAATTTTGGCAATTGAAATTCATGAAATGAGGTGATAATTTCATAATCTCATAATTTCCTGAAATTTTAGAATAAAAATGTGAGTTGAGAATGACTGTAATGGACATTGATATTATCCTTCTTGATTTATCTGACTTATTTAGAAAAATATGTGACTAATACCTGTTATCAGAGTAGGATCATGGAGTTCTAATGCATTATAAATAGAAAGAGTAAAATACTCTAAAGCAGTGTTGGCTGACAGCAATTTAAGATGAGCCATATATGTAATTTAAAGTTCTCTGTTAGTCAAATATAAGTAAAAAGTGACCCGGTGACATTAATTTTAGTTATACATATTATTTAATTAATATTTCCAAAATATTATCACTTCAACATCAAACCAGTATAAAAATTATTGAGATATTTTATACACTTTTTTGCACAACAGGTAACTGTCTTCACAATCAGGTACACCTTTTATACCAACAGCCCATCTCAGCTTGCACTAGTTCCATTTCAAGTGCTCAGTAGACACGTATGACTGGTGACAACTGTGATGCCAAGTGTAGTTCTAGTGCATATTTAAGGGATGAAGAAAATCAGATCTTCAATAAATTAACCAATGTGTCTAAAAGTTGTGGAATGAGAACTTGACACTCTGACACACATCTCACTGTTATAACGTTGGGCTTATGAATAATCATTGTTGATTCCTTCTGAACATTTCTCCTGTTCTAAACACTGTTCCAACCCCGTAGCCTTTATTGACTCATTTAATCATCATAACGAAAGGCGCTTGGTTAAGTCTGACGAAGGCACCAGCCTGTAAGGGGCAGAAAAGGTAGTTGAGTCCAAAGAGTCTGCCTCCCGTTTCTATTCTTGCCCAGGACAATTTTCTGGCAAAGAGTACAAAAATGATTTATATTTTAAAGTTGAGAGCAAAGTACTATAGAACAACACCGTCAATCAAAGGCTGTAGGTGCCTAATGTTTTCATCAGTAATAATGTGTGTTGTACTCAACTGAACTCAAAACAGTGTTCCAGTGAGCTGAACGCACCCTTTTCAGCGAATCCCCCGCATTGTTGGCAAAACACCTTGTTTTGGATGGAGTGCCTGGTACCCTTTCCAGATGAGCTTCGGGATAGTTCATCTTCTCTGTCTGATTTTTTTTTTTTAATTTGGTGGATTTCTTTTAATGTATTGCTTGTTATTGTTTGTTGGCTTGCTCAGCTATTACTGTAGGAAAACAATGGATTTCTATTTCTCAGTAGCGACAGAGGCGAGGGAACTAAAGACGTTTGTTGAAGGAGCGAAGTCATTGTAGACCACATCACTGCCAGGCAAAGACTTCACCTGGTTATTTTCAGTCAAAGGACTTTGAGTACAATTCCTTCATTTTAGGGAGAAGGAAAGGAATTTTGCCACAATTAAGGAAAGGAATTCTTTCCTTGAAACTAAAATGATAGTAATGTTTGCTTTAAGCTTTCTACTCAAGCCTTTCTTTCTGTCAAAAGTCAAGCATACACGGATATTTTTAAAATAGTAACTGCACAGATGGCGTAATTTCGCTGGCCATTTCACAGTCTCCCAGCCTGGGGTGTGCAGACGCAGCCTCTGTCCGCAGTCTCACCAGGAACATTCTGGACTGGACTGTAGGAAGCCTTGTGATTGCCCTGTCCTGGGCTGAATTGCATTTCCCTGTTAGGGCTTTTCAAATTCTTGCTTCTGCTATGTTGTATTTTATAGGAACAAAAATAGCCTATATTTTGGGGGAAATCGGTGGATGCTCATTACAAAGGCTGCGTGGCAGATCGAAGTATCGTTACTGAATACTTTCTTTTAGCTTCATTTGACTGCCTTCATGTTAGCATTGACATTTCAAACTAAAGGTTGACAAAGTTTTCTTGTAAACCTTTGGTCCTGGAAAACTTGAGTCCTGTTTATAAGAAAAATAAACCCTCGCTTAAAACCGCATTTTTTGAAATGTCAATTTATATAGAAAAAAATAAAGTGGATTCTAGGATATTTTTATTACCTTAGAAGTACTTTTTTTCTAATAGGCCCCTCTAGGCTTAAAGGTTAGAGATTTTCTTTGAAAACTTTCGGTCTTGGATACTGTCAAGAAGTCTATATTTAAAAGACTGTTATGGAGCTCCTTACATATTTAAATATATTTTTTATTGATTTTTTTTTTTTTACAGAGAGGAAGGGAGGGGGATAGAGAGTTAGAAACATCGATGAGAGAGACATCGATCAGTTGCCTCCTGCATGCCCCCTACTGGGGATGTGCCTGCAACCAGGATACATGCCCCTGACCAGAATCGAACCCAGGACCTTTCGATCCGTAGGCCGACGCTCTATCCACTGAGCCAAACCGGTTTTGGCTAGCTTCTTACATATTTAATTGTAACAATATCTTTAATGTTATTGTTATAGTTAATTAGATAAAATACAGAAAATACTTTTATTGTTATTATTGTTATGTGAATAACATAGTACAATTAAAGCCCAGGTTCAATCATATCATTTTCTGATCAGAAACACTGGGTCACCCCTCATATACCCACAGAATGAAATGCAAATCCTTTCAGCTGTGTTCAAGGCTCCCCAAAAGTACCTGGCACTAAGCCACCTGGATTATCTTCCTGTTACATTCCCTACAAGCTGGTCAATCTGATTCTTTAAAATATTCGGCAATAAGACTCAAGAGCCTCCTTCGGTAACTTGTGTTCCTATTAGGCATTCTTATCTTACTCTAATTTCTTTCTGCTATCTAAGCAGGTAGCTAAAATGTCCCAAATAAATATCCTGCTTTCATTGAAAGCAAAGTAAGATGTCTTAAAGAGAAGAGACTACATCCATACGATCCCCCTGTTAAATTTGCAAGTAAAGAAATGCACTGTTACTATTCCATAGAGAAGGCCCCACACATACGCGATACTGATACCATCAGAACAGAGTCTAGTCTGAACGTATTTCTTCCTTTGAGACAGCATGGTGCTCACGCCCTCTGCACCCCAGCTCTCGATCGGCACTTGTCGTGATTTACTTATTCCTGGGGCCAAACGAAGCCCGCCCTGCGTGAGATGTTAGGCTGATTGAGAAGTTTGTGGTGATTGAGTTTTCAGAATAGTCGTTTAAGTGCTTTAAAAATCACATTCATGAGTGTGTGCCCTAACAACAACTACCCACAGCAAGATGAATTAGTTCCTGTGCAGAGAGATTTATCTTCCCCGACTTCTTTCAGGCCCACCTGGCTATATCAATCTTGTCCTGGGATACGTGTCTTCACCTCCGAATTATTTATTGCCACATCATTCACTGAAAAGCATAATTGATGACCTTTCAATTATGTTAACATAGGGATTATGTTAACATACAACCTTAACATCAACATCATGAATCCCTTTCAAGATAGAATGATCTCATTTACAATACCAGTTGACTTGAAACCATATTTCAAATGGTTTTTAGAGGTGATGCAATAGCCTACTGATCTGTAAGAGTTTGGAATACGGGGCGCTCACACCTGACATTTCTAAGCCTATCAAAGGTAGGAAAGATGCTTAAGTGACCTAACTCCTTCTGGTGCCCCCCAAATGTAATAAAAAAGGGGAGACTGTTTGCATGCAAAGTTATCCAGGAAATACTAGCAATCCTGAAGCACAGTGACCTTGTGACGGTAAAAATGTCATGATTCATCTCCAGCTTTAATATCACCACCAGCATCTCAGGAACAAATAATCGGTCCCTTTTCTGAGTTCCTATAGAAGTTTGTTGATGTCATTGCGTTATTGACTTCTTTAAGTGTTTATCTTACACTTGCCTAAGAATTTCTGGATCTGAGAAACTGTTCCATTCCTTTCTGATTTCCAAGCACTAGCCTCACAAATAGTAGGTGCTAATGAATGGGTGTAACTTTTCATTTCCTGATTTTCTAAGTGTTTTTTTTTAACATGTTCACTCAGTATTATGAGAACTAATCAACTAGATAGTTGATGCTTAGTCATTTAATGTAGATAGCTCCTTAAGAGGGGAAACAGGCATGGCGTTGGGAAGTAAATCAAGTTTACTGGCTCTCTGTTTCATTGAATGTCTCCTATGGTTTCACTGTATATATCACACATATGAGTCTCAAGGTTACTCTAACTTTTAGAGTAGGAACCAGTGAAATGAAGGATCACTGGTTTGAAATTGCCCCTTGGTCTGCTGGAGGGAAAGGCACACCCATCAGTTCAGGATGTCAACACTGTAATTATATCATCGGCAACCTGATCATGCACATGCAAGTCTCATCACCTAGCCTGCCAGGCTTCTGACCGGAAGTGCTTAATGACATCCATTTGCAGGTCAATTAAATGAACTGCTCAGAAGACCTTAAGAATATGCAGCAGCCCTGTCATGAACACCCGATGGTATATATTCCTTAAAACACTGTTTTCAGACACTAACTCATTAATAATTATTGTAATATTAGGGTGTCTTCTCTTTCAGCTAAAACTATCAGGATATAAAGTCCATAGAGGACGTATATTTTCATCTAGAATTGGAGAGGATACAACCATTAAAAAAAAACCACCCAGGCTGAAACCGGTTTGGCTCAGTAGATAGAGCGGACTGAAAGATCCCAGGTTGGATTCGGTCAAGGGCATGTAGCTTGGTTGTGGGCACATCCCCAGTAGGGGGAGTGCAAGAGGCAACTGATCGATGTCTCTCATTGATGTTTCCAACTCTCTATCCCTCTCTCTTCCTCCCTGTAAAAAATCAATAAAATATATATATTTTAAAAAGTTCCTTCTTAAAACAAAAAAACAACCATCCAGCATTTATTATGTGATAACCACTTATACTTCAGTGCAAACCTTCATCAGTCCTCAGGTGTGTACTTTCACACCGGTTTGATTTTATCGAGAAATTTTATTTTTTGTCCCAAGCTGCCTGCATGGATGTTAAATTATATATTCTTTTTGGTAAAAGATGGATGATGCCTGTCTAAATTATTTGCCTGCTTAGAGCAGGTCACCCCCAGCTTCTAGTAGTTTGTTGGTCTCATAGAGTTGCCTTATGAGATTAGCCCAACACAAATTTTCTGTCAACCCAAGAATGAGAATCTCAAACACATTTTGATTTTTCTATGGCCCCAAGAAATGCTGGATCAAACTGACACACCACTGTTCCAATGAAGAGGCATTTCTGTTATTTCCTCAGTCCATTACCCGGGCTTCTCTTCTCCTTAAACAGCTGGACTGTATTGGCATGAATATTGTGTTCTCTTTTGATACCACAGCCAAGATAGAGGTCCTCAGTTTTATAGTTCAGTCTCAGGAAACTAGTCCACAGTCTAGAACCTTCATATGCGTGCATATACTACATCTTGTCACAAGTAATTGATTTCTCATGTGTAAAGATTTTCTGATTTGGGGCATTTGTTCTCATTTTTGAGTTCTAGTAGTGGGATCTGTGTATCCAGACTCACTGGTCAGGCAGTGAGCAATGGCAGGAGACTGAAATGAGGCAAACTTGTCTCATTTATCCTCAGTCTCATGCTTTTCAATTTTACTCTTGGTAAACTCCAGTTCAACAATCCAACATTAGCTGATGACAGGGCTGCTGCATATTCTTAAGGTCTTTTGAGCAGTTCATTTAATTGACCTGCAAATGGATGGCATGAAGTACTTCCGGTCAGAGGCCTAGAAGGCTGGGTGATGAGACTTGCATGTGCATGATCAGGTTGCCGATGATATAATTACAGTGTTGACATCCTGAACTGATGGGTGTGCCTTTCCCTCCAGCAGACCAAGGGGCAATTTCAAACCAGTGATCCTTCATTTCACTGGTTCCTACTCTAAAAGTTAGAGTAACCTTGAGACTCATATGTGTGATATATAAAGTGAAACCATAGGAGACATTCAGTGAAACAGAGGGGCCAGTAAACTTGATTTACTTCCCACCCCCATGCCTGTTTCCCCTCCTACCCTATTGCCGTTTTGATTATCTAAAGCCCACAAAGAAGCTCTCTGACTTCCTGCTATAACTTCTTACTTCTTAAAGACCAAGTAAGACTTCTCAGGACCAGAGATGAAAAAAAATCAGAAATACATCTTTCACTCTGACAAGTCAATATTGTTCAATCAATCACTTGAACACGTAAATCTGTTAACTATACTCTGTTAGCACTAGGGACAATATGGCCTCCTCTCAATGACCTATAGCTCAAATGGAGCAATGGTACCTTTAACCATGAATTAATTAATTAGGTAACCACCCAAAATAGTATCTAGTTAAGTATATCTTGTATCTCAGTTCATATCAGATTTCAGGTACGTGGGGGAAAAGAACAGGAGATTGGGGATTAGAATGCTAAGGACCTGCGGGAGTAGACACTTCCTAGATAATCATGCTTCAGGCTAATTATTGAATTTCCTTCCGTTCACTCTGAACTGATTTTAGGGAAGCTTTTAAGGTAAGCTTCAGTTCCAGGAGCTCTTAAAGTGAGAAGAACACGTGAGAAATGGGAAGAAAGGTATAGGGATTGACACGTGACTATCTTTGTTCTACCGTCATTTCCCCTCTGCGTTATACAATGAGCAGTACTTAGATAGCTAGAAGACAGAAGCTCTATAAAGTTGATAAAAGTTAAGACACCGAGACCCAAGAGGTGAGAGAATTAACTTCAGCTGTGGCTTTGCTGGAAACTTGGCTACCATGACATTCTATTTTTCTACAAAGGTCAAGCCTCCTCATTCATGACACCTTGAGGAAAACACAGTGAACTGAGAAATATAATCCTGTGTATCTCTACACCTGAAGTCTTCAGGAGAAATGGCTAAACCCAGAACCAGGAGCTCCTGGCACATTCTCCTAAGGACTGATTGCCTGGTCTAGACGCTCCCATTTTGATTACAGCAGTCACAATTTCTACCTTAACCTTTCAACACATAAACCGATGGGGCTTATGCTGAATAAGTCTGAAAGACAAATCAGAGGTCTAAGGTTGCTTATTTATTTCCAGGAATGATTGTCATATGTGTTTGCAAGCTAGTTTGTACCACTTTGTTTATGCATTTCCTATACATTCGCATGCCATTTTCAAAATGTGCTCACTCTCACTGTATCAAATCAGGTCAAAAAATTAGATCCAACAATGTACAAGAGCTGTTGAATTTACTGATTTTTAAAGGGAATTTTATGCCCATGCACTAAAATAGAGAAGGAGATGACAAAGTAGCTTTAAGCTCTCACTGGATTATAATTCAAAATAATGCATGTATACTGCCAAATTCTTGATCGTTTCTTGGACAAAGCACTTTTTTTGCAAAACTCCTTGCAATTAATCTTGTAAAGCTCCCAATTAGTCAGACTTATTTTTGGGAGGAAATAATAAGTGTTCTTCTCATTAGTGTGTCCAACTGTGAAACAGGAAGAATTTGATAATAACTAGGTCAATTAAGGTGAATTAAGGTCAACGCTTGCAACTCGCACATAAGCGATATACCTTTTCCTGAGACGTCATGGAAGGAGTATTTGTTAAAATAATCAAAAGTCACAGGCACAATGCTCTCCCGAGGGCGGGGGCTCAAGGGGTGAGGTGGAGAAGAGAAAGGAGAATCAAGCTTGTGACAGGATTTCTAAACTTGGCTCCGCATCCATTATCTCAAAGGTGACTGTGTCAGAATGACAGATTGCAGGGAGGGGGCGGGGGGATGATGAGCCGGGGGGTGGTGGTGGTTTAAACACAGGCACAGAATGCTCATTAGTTACATTAATCTTGACCTAATGGAAGTCTTGGCTTAGGAAGGTGGCACTTACATGAATGAGACTAATGTTCTAAATTCAGGATGCTGGCAGAACAGAAAGTAAGTTACCAGAAGGTCATGGGCCATAATCTCAATATTCCGTTTATGGATTCTGAGAGGCGAGTGATGAAAGAATCAGCATGGCTGAAATAATATTTGGTAATAAAAGCTGATTTGAGATGTCATGACACACAGGCAGAGACAGGGACAGAGATAGGCAGGAAGCATATCTAGGTGTTATATACCATATGTTATATATTTCAAATGCTATATCTGAGAGTAATTATGGATGCACATTATATTTTTATATTACATATGTGCTTCCACAAATTACTAAAATAGAGTGAGAAAAGCATGTAGCTAAAACCATTCATTAAAATTAAGACGAATCACATCAGCTGTATTATCCAATTTAAAAAACCCTCTTTTCCATAAAAGGGGTGCTTAGGTAAGGAGACGTTTGTAGGGTGGGTGACCCCACAAACAGATGGACACAGGACAAGATGACCTCTGCTCTGGGTTGTCCTCCAGTTGGAGTCAGTAATCTATTCTCGGTGTAAGGGTGTGTCCATCTGCAAGTAATAAAACGCAACGCAAATCAGATTAAGCAAAACAAACAAAAAAGAAAATGTTGGCTGAAATAACTTTAGCCAGGGCTTTCCATTGTAGGGAAAGACTCGATTCGATGGAATTACTAGTAACTGTGTCACCAAAAACTAGATTTCTTTCTGTCTTTCTTTTCTTTGCTGTCAGTAACCTCAGTTTTTTACCAAGATGTTTGCAAGATGCCTTCCAGCAGCACACAGGACTCACTACTCCCCTTGTTCTTGCTTGTTCCCCTCCAGTAGGAGATAGATTATTCTAACCACCCCCCAGTAGGAGAGAGAGCAAACTAACCACCAAGCTTTAGAAGTGTCCACGTTGACTGGGACAACAGAAGCTTCAGGACCATTGAAAATATCCATCGCCGAGACCGGTTTGGCACAGTGGATAGAGCGTCGGCCTGCGGACTGAAAGGTCCCAGGTTCGATTCCAGTCGGGGACATGTACCTTGCTTGCGGGCACATCTCCACTGTGGGGCGTGCAGGAGGCGGCTGATCGATGTCTCTCTCTCATCGATGTTTCTGACTTTCTATCTTTCTCCTTTCCTCTCTGTAAAAAATCAATAAAATATATTTAAAAATATATATATATATCCATCACTAGAGCTTGTGATGGGGTCAACCCCTCCAAACCATCAGCTGCTGTCCAATGGAGTGAAAAGGGACTGCATGATACAGAAATCTTCAGTAACACACAGAACACCTGGCAATCACTCCACATGCCCCACTGTGTCTATTTGAAAGCAGAGGAATGGGGGAGGTACTCAATTACTGTAGCTTCTGAAACATTTGTGTACTTCCGGGTTAGAATTCCAGAAACATCTCTTTTCCTTAACTGGAGATGCTCAGGCTTTCGATAATCCCAGCGCTCTTTTCCTTTGAGCCAAATTGAAAACTGTGTTTTACATCCTCTCCTGAACCTGTATCGTTTTATTATTGCGTAAATGGACAAAAGGAGGTGGGGGAGGGGAGAGAAATTACACAGGTGTTCTGATGCTTCTCCTTTATTTCCTAAACTCAAAGAAAATTGGGAATTATCTGTTACAAAGAAAATGGGGTAATAATTTAACATATTATGAAGACACTTGACATATTTTATGCTAGAACCAAACGCAATTCTTTCTTTCCACTATGGCAAGAAAAGTGGAAAGTGTGTCATCGGTTTAATGATATGACATTTCAAGGGAACTTGTGCTGGCTTTCAGTGGTTTCAACTTTTCTTTTTTTCTCTTTACGTCAAGTTATATGACTGTGCAGTGTGTGTGGGGGAAATGTTTGCAGAAGTGAAAACATTTACTTTGACACTTTTTGTTTTTAATTTCTTATTGTTAAATGTGTCTTTTTGTGCCTTTAAGTATATTTTATTGATTTTTTTACAGAGAGGAAGTGAGAGAGATAGAGAGTTAGAAACATCAATGACAGAGAAACATCGATCAGCTGCCTCCTGCACACCCCCTACTGGGTACATGTCCTTGACCGGAATCGAACCTGGGGCCTTTCAGTCCGCAGGCTAATGCTCTATCCACTGAGCCAAACTGGTTTTGGTGTGCTTGTGCCTTTAAACGCATGGATACACACACACACAACTAAAGAATGGGAATTGTGAGGTATAATCTGCTAAGAGAAGAAAAGTCTCATGCATGGGGAAACACCATCACATTAGGGTAGGTTGATAAAAAGGAAAATAAACTACTTGTGAACCTTAAGGGAAATCATTAGTTTCATCAGGAACGGTGAAATAAATTGTTTGCGAGCCTTCAGGGAGGTCATTAGTTGAGTCGGAAACGGTAAAATCACACACTGTGTGTGGGAAAAGGAGGCGCTTTTCCCAGCCCACTGACTAATTGGTGGGGAAACGAAGCATAAATATCACGATCGCTGGGTACTTGTTTCCATGGTGCTTTGTTTGAATTAATGTCTCCAAGAAGTAGACAATCCAGTGAAATCAGAATAAAGAACATTTTTCATGATTTTCCAAGTCCCACATTAGCCTTAACTATTTGGTCTTCAGAATACGGCCCTTCAAAACTATCTTAATAAAATTAGCTTCGCTTTAGGATCATATTTTTATTATTATTTTTTCACCGTTTTGAATATAGCCAAAGCTCCCCAAAGAGGCAAAAAAACACATACACCTGTGGATGAATTTGCTAATTAAATCCCTTAAGATGATATAAGAAGAACAAAGACTGTGATTCCATCCTGAGTTAATGAGTGGTCTTCCTAGGCCACTGCACAACGTTAGGGAGAGGGGACAGAGGCTTTAGCTTCCTCACAGGCAATAGACATGTTTGTAATAAATAAGAGAAATAGACCCAAGGAATGTTAAGACCCACATGGATCTCACCACCATTCCTGGGGGAAGATGGAGCTGTGGAGTCGGTTGAGTGAAGGAAGGAGTCAGAAGCTTGTGCCTGAGAGGGAAGAAGTGAGCTGCTATGCCAGCTCTTTATTATGCTTCCCATAGAGATTGTCCAAATGGGGGGCTGGGTAGACAGTGTTCAGATGTGGGAGCTCCTTTCCACGTCCTGTGTGATTCAGGGTTCCCGGTTCAGGGTTCGGGTTCTGGAAGAGGCCACACGCAAATGAAAAGAGAGACTAGAAAACATTACTTTGGTGATATTGGGGGGACAGGCGGGAGCCTTCCTCTAGTAGAAAGGACTACCTCTTGCTCTGGCCTTTTTCTCTCTTTTATTAAGACTATGGGATATACCCATGACCTTTAGGCAGGAAATTCCAAGAACAGAAATTTACATGAAACAAACAGGTAGAGGCTGCTTCAGCGAACAATGTTTCAACTAAACAGTGAGTGATTGGCTCTGACCTTTCAGAGCAATTAAGGTTGACCAGCCTTCTGGTCTCCTGTTCACATCTTTCTATCAGTGAGACAATGTTTGGTCTCTGGCATTCAGACAACAGTGGAAACTTCCGGCTAGAGGGTAGTCTGTGCAAGCCCATACACTGCCTCTGGAAGCCAGAAGCCCGGCATCCTGTGGGAATCCGAAATAATAAATTATTGGGTGACACACTCTAGGATCTTTCTTCTCTCTCCTTATTTCCACACCATAGAGTGGAGAATTTGCATTGAGCTTGACAACCTGTAATGGTGATAGCCCAGGCATACATTGTTTTATTGCTGTAATTTTGTGGGTGACCCCAATATGCTCATGACTGATGGTCTAAGGGATATATATTAAATACAAATACCCTTTTACAATTTCCCCTTTATTAATATAAAGCAAATTGTGACCATGATCACATCATTAATATGCCATCAACTTTCAGGTATTAAGAAATCATTAATTTAGGCTACATAATAGATTGCTTCTTTCTAAGTAAATAATGTTGTAGCTCTTCATTTGGATTTGAGTACCACAGATAAGCTATTTCTCATCAAAGGAGAATGACAGGATGAAGAAGAACATGGGTAATGTTTCAGGAGTCCTTGTAGAAGGAAATGGAAAAGCTAAGACTCAAGCAAGAAGAGAAGACAGAGAAAACTAGAAAGAAATTTATCTTCAAACGTTTGTGTCTGACCTGTCAGCTAGAAAGAATCAGTTGTGTATCTAAGAGTTTAAGCCTCAACCAGCAAAAAAAAAAAAAAAAAATTGAGTTGAAAACAGACTTGAATTGGATGTTAATTGGACTTACTGTAGATCACAGTGCCATGTATACAAATATCGAATCATGTTGTAGGACTGAAACTAACCTAATGCTGTGTTAACTGTCCTTTAAAAATATTTTTTAAAAACTGATTTGATTCACTATATGAAGTAATTTTGTGTTTTTAATTTAAAGTTTTGAAATAATTAAATCAATAGATATTTCTAGAAATTTTGAAAAGTCAACAGGCATTGAAAGGAAAAGAATTTCACTCAATCCCAAGGATGCAAAATACTTTGTCCCCTAGGCATTACTGAATAAACATTACTTAATATATTTTATTTCATTGTTAGGGTCCTTTCAAATTATTTAGTTCTGATACTAAATAATTAGTTTTCTCATTGAATTTGAGAACAAATGAGAAGATGAATTCAAGAAATCAGGAAAGTAAACAAGAATGACAGGGGATTTGAGAACTCCCACAACAAGTGTGACTACCCTGATCATCTTGTCCTATCAGGATGGGGTCTGCTTCGCTGGGGTGAGAATTATTTTGTTCCTGAGTATCATGTGATTGGTGATCTCTGTCCCTCATTACCACTATAACCACCATAAATAAAAAACTATATTTTTGTGCTCTCTTAAGATCAGTCAATAATTCTGTATAAAATATATCCTCTATATAAAATACTTGATAATTTATAACAGAACTTCGATGCTATGTGGTTAAGTGCCTATTTTTGGTTAGTTTAAAATAAAGGTGATGATTATGTGAGCAGAGGCACCTCTCAGCCAGTCATTAACCAAACGGCATGTCACTTACAATTCTCATTGCTTCCATTCTCGGGGTCCACTCTGAGGGAACTCATTGGGTAACTGGGTGTGACTTCTGCCAGGAAAGCACCAGGACCCCTATGCAGGCAAAGCTCACAAGTCAGCTCTTAGATGCTGAGCTCCAGCTTCTCTGCTTAACAGGCTCTCTTCTCGGTGACAATACTCGGAATCATTTGGGAGGAGGTTTTCTGCTTTTTGTCCTTTTACACCCATTATCTTGTTCCACCGCTATCTTGACATGTTCCCTTCTCACAGCTTGGATTCGGGAGACTGAGATAATAAGTGAGTTTAGGCTGTTGTTTGGAAGAGACGAGAAATTCTCAAGGATGACTGTGCTCTGTGGAGCTTGGGCAGCTGAGCTCTGCCCCCACCCGGCTCTGCGGGCTGCCCGGGCTGGTGTCATTGCTTCTTCCCCAGAGTCTGCCTTTCCTCCTTGGACAGAAGAGGTAACCCTTGGCCAAACATTGCTACATAGCAGTTGGGTCCATTGCTCCTGGGAATTCTCTGAAGGCTGAGGCAGGAACGTAGCTAAGCCACGTATGACTTTGCTGCATGCGTCCTTAGGAGCAATTCCTGGGGATCAGGACCGGAACTCACTATATCCAGTCCTTGGAGCCATGTCACCTTCCCTAGTCAGCCATTCTCAAACGGGATCTCTTTGACCATCCTCTCCCCCTTATCCTGCTTTAATGTTCTTCTTAGTACTTTCAGCATCTGACCTACTAGTGTTACACTATACAGTGGTACCTCCAGATACGAGTGCCCTAACATATGAGATTTTTGAGATACGAGCCGTCAAGCAAGCGATTTTTGCTTTGAAATACGAGCAACATTTGAGATAGGAGTAATCGCACGGATCAGCCGGCTGCACACGACCCACCAGTTTACCTCGACTCGAGCGTCTCATAGTTTCCCATGCCTCAAGGTTATGGAACGAATTAAACTCGTATCTTGAGGTACCATTATATTTTGTTATTCGGCTTTTGTTTGTTCCATGAAGGTCAGCACCTTGAGAACAGGCACTTTGCTTTTGTCTATTACTGCAGCCCCAGTGCCAAAAAACAGCGCCCAGACCGTCACATATGTTCAGCGATATTGGTTGAACAAAGGATAAATAACCTTGCCGGGGAAATGGATTACGGAAACAGCTGAAGATGTGATGGTGTGCTGGGTCATAAGCTTGATTTTTTTAAAATATATTTTTATTGATTTTTTTACAGAGAGGAAGGGAGATAGAAAGTCAGAAACATAGATGAGAGAGAGACATCAATCAGCCGCCTCCTGCACGCCCCACAGTGGAGATGTGCCCGCAAGCAAGGTACATGCCCCCGACCGGAATCTAACCTGGGACCTTTCGGTCCGCAAGCTGACGCTCTATCCACTGAGCCAAACCGGTCTTGGCTGATTTTTTTTTTTTTATGCCCACAAAGAGACACATGCACAGAAATCTAGAGTAGCTGATAGCATCATCCTACTGTGTGATAAAGGATGCATACTCATTACATTTTTTTGATGAATTGATTTCATTAATCCATTCATGAGTTCATTAAAGCATTAGTTTGGCAATGAATCAAACCATGGCTGTTGTTGCTTTTAATGTACTGTTGAAAGCATTACAGATGTTCCCCCTTTTTCCCTCATTGACCCCATGCATCCTGCTCCCACTTCCCTCCCCAAGGAAAGTGTGGAAAAAATAATCCAGGAAGAAAAGGAGAAACGAACAAGTGAAACAACCTTATTGTACTTTCTTACATAATGGTGGGATATGAAAGGCTCCAAGCATTCCCTTCTCATTGCTAATAGTGATTTTATGAGAAAACCTTACGTGTCCAAAGAAAATATGAAGCCAACGTGACCCATTGGCTGGGAAGTAAGTTGAAATTTAATGAGAGAGTGAGCAACAAAGTCTTCCACGTGCTCCTCATTGCACTGGAGACATGGTTTTACCTGTTTGGACAGAGGGGATGACAATCAAAAAGGCACACCTAAAGGAAGCAGCTAGGCCTGCCAGAGGGCCTTCTACCTCAAGGTGCAGTTCAATAATAACTTCCTGTCTCCTTCAGAGATACGGGAACCGTGTTAGGAGAGCCCCGAGCAGGCTCCAGCAGACAGAGACATTTTCAGTTCATTAGTAAACATGGACTTGATCTACCCTTTAAAGACTGAGAGAGTTGGTCCCAGGATACTTCCAGCTTGCTGTATATCATGCGGACCACAAGGAGGTCCTGGAACAAAGGATCAGCTTTTAGTATCTCAAAGAGCTGGTGGCACTTCCTTGACTTCCAGCTCCTGAGAGAGGCTTCTGGATGGGGCACATGTGTAGACACATAAACACTCCCAGCAGCCTGGCATGGAGCCCGGGTAGGAAAAAGTGTTATGCTCTTTTTCTGCCATGAAAAGCCACCAGCCATGGCCAGACTGAGTTATGGGGGGCTTGGAGGCTCTTTGGCTGCTTCATGTGCCTTTAGTGGCAGCACAGGGCTTCTCTATAGCCATTTCTGAGTTCCTAACTTACAGCCAGTGCGGTTTGGGGGAGACTTCCCCTCACAACTGATACTATTATGCTACTCAAGATAAGCCAATTAGAGGAAGACAAATACCACATGATCTCACTCCTAGGTTGATTGTAGTGAACAAAAGAATTGTTGAACAAAATAAAACTGAAGCATGGATACATGGAACCGACTGGTGGGTGCCCAGAGGGAGGAGAATGAGGGTTACTAGGTAAAGAAGCTGAAGGGATTAGGTAAAGGACACACCAGTATCTGCAATCCCCATGGACATGGACAATGGTTTGGTGAAGGCCAAGGGAGGAGAAGGAAGGGGGAGATGGGCAAAGGTATTGGGGAACCCCTGCAATAATGTCAACATTAAAGTTATTAAATAAAAGTATACTAAAAGCAATATTTCAGAATGCTGATTTAAAAAAACAGCAAAACAAAATTCTATATACCTGCAGTGTTCTGCCTCTTTATGGATCTCTTGAAAGAAATCACTCCAATTTTTGACAGCTTTCTGTATAGTCTCCAACAACAATTTTCTTCCTTTACAAGAAAGAGAAAATTTTAACTTTTTTTGTTTTTAAAAACATTGTACCTTTACTTTTTTCTTTCTTGTATTTATTCTTGCTCATAAAGCAGATCCATGAAGCCACCCGTTGACCTTGGCAATGAGTCCCAAAGAGTTCCATCAGACCAGAACACTCGGTGCACTATTGTTTCATTATTAGTTTTGGTGGATTACAACCTCCCGACTGTCATAGACCATGTTTTATTCAGAGCTCAATATCAAAGGAGCAGTCATAATAGAAGGAATTACTGCATTAGTTGAGAATTTATTATGGGCCAGGTACAATTTCAGATACTTTACATGCATCAGGTCAATTAGTCTTTGCAACAGTTCTATGAGGGATGGTTATATTCCTATGGCTGAAGGAGCAGAATTACAGTGAAGTTATATCATGTGCATAAGACACTGGAATGGAGAGTCAAAAGCATGCAACTGTCACTAGATACTCTAATCTACAGTGTGTATCACTGACCCTCTAATATCTGTTGAATGAACAGTTATTTACCTGTTGACTATAGAGCTTTTAAGAGACTTAATGTAGCTAACAAGGTCATGTGCCTTTAAAAATAATTCTAAAACCACTCACAGTTTGTCTAATTGGTATTTCCAATGCCAGCCTGCCCAGTGGTCTCCCAGGAACTCCAGTATCTTTACCACCCTTTTAAAAAATGCTTTATTGTTTAAAGTATTACATACAGTATTACACATCTCTTTTCTCCCCCACTGACCTCTCTCCAGCCACCCCCACCTCCCAGTACATGCCCTCACCCCCTAGTGTCTGTGTCCATTGATTATACTTATATGAATGCATGCAAGTCCTTTGATTGATCTCTTACCCTCCATCCCCACCCTCCCCTGCCTTCCCTCTGAGGTTTGTGGTCTGTTCGATGCTTTTGTCTTTAGATCTGTTTTTGTTCATCAGATTATGTTGTTCATTATATTTCACAAATGAGTTAGTTCATATGATATTTATCTTTCTTGACTGGCTTATTTCACTTAGTATAATGCTCTCCATGAGCATCCATGCTGTTGCAAATGTTTTGTTTTGTTTTTATAGCAGTGCAGTATTCCACTGTGTAAATGTACCACAGTTTTTTAATCCACTCATTTGCTGATGGGCACTAAGGCTATTTCCAAATCTTAGCTATTGTAAATTGTGCTGCTATGAACACAGGGGTGCATATATCCTTTTTGATTGGTGTTTCTGATTTCTTGGGATATGAAAGTTCCATTTTAAAGTTTTTGAGGAAACTCCATACTGTTCCACAGTGGCTACACCAGTCTGCATTCCCACCAGCAGTGCACGAGGGTTCCTTTTTCTCCACATCCTTGCCAACACTTGTCATTTATTGATTTGTTGATGATAGTCATTCTGACAGGTGTGAGATTTCTGGGTGTTAATTTTGTATCCTGCTACATTGCTGAATTTATTTATTAAATCTAGTAGTTCTTTTATGGAGTCTTTAGGGTTTCCTATGTACATCATGTCATCTGCGAATAATGACAACCTTCCTAATGCCGCGACCCTTTAAGACAGCTCCTCATGTGGTGGTGACCCCCAACCATAAAATTATTTCCGTTGCTACTTCATAACTGTCATTTTGCTACTGTTATGAACTGTAATGTAAATATCTGATATGCAGGATGTATTTTCATTGTTACAAATTGAACATAATTAAAGTATAGTGATTAATCACAAAAACAATATGTAATTATATATTGTGAAATATTTATTTCTAATTACAAATAAATGAAATTTTGTCTTGAATCATGGTGTAGCATGGGCAAAAGGCTTCATATGACATTAGTAAACTATATTGCTATATTTTGGGAAATAGATGTTTTCCAATAGTCTTAGGCGACCCCTGTGAAAGGGTCATTCGACCCCCAAAGGGGTCGCGACCCACAGGTTGAGAACCACTGATCTAGATTCTCTAGAGACATAATGGCAAGTTGAATCAAGATTTGTGGGATGGTGGGTTTATATGTCAAATTGACTGGGCCATCAGCACCCAGACATTATTTCAACATTATTCTTGGTGTCTCTATAAAGATGTTCTGGCTGAGATGAGCATTTGAACCTTTAATGATGTCTGAGTAAAACAGACTTCTCTTCCTGATGTGAGCGGGTACCATACAATCAGTGGAAGGCCTGACTAGTTGGCTGGGATATTCGTCTTTTCCTGCTTTTGGACTCCAAGTGAGACATTGACTTTTCAAGTACCCACCTGGCCCCAGACGATATTATTACAGTATTATTGGCTGTGTTCCCTACACTGTAATTTGTCTCTTTGACTGTTCCATAACGACCAATTTGGGTCCTTTGACTGGCAACCTTGGCTCAAGGACTTCTTATTGGCTTTGTCTAAATGTTCTTAGAACTGTGTATCAATTTAAGATTTTTTTAATTGGGCCTTTATCACTCTCATAGTCTGTCAGCTGACAGCTCCCCTTACATCATAGGTATTTTCCCATTGACAGTGAATAAACTTGCTCTACATTCTCACCATCGTTTGGTGTCATTCACCCATGATCTGTTTTCAGTGTTCTGGATTTTGGTCATTCTAATAGACATGTAATGTTGTCTAATGTTGTTTTAATTTGCATTTCCCTGACAGCATATAATGTGAAGAATTTTTTCATGTGCTCATTTTCCATCTTTATATATTCTATAATTTTCTTAGTTCATGCAATGAATTATTCCTGCCTAGCAACAGACCTTTCATTAGAAGGTGGTTGGTGAATATTTGTTAAGTGATTAGATTTGGCTGCAAACAATGTAGACCCCATCTCATTCGTGACTTCTCAATGTGAACGGTAGTTACAGTCCACTGAGGACCTGTTCTAAATATTTAAGTCCTTAGATATTTAAAAAATCAAAACTTATTGAGAATGCAGCGAACCAAGTAAACCTGCAGGGAACACTTCCAGGTATAAAGCATGCTATTAAATGAAAAAAATAAATTTTCAGCCTTTTCACTACTATTTTACAGTGGCTCAGAAATCTTTGAGAGGCCTTCACCCTTCATTAGATGAAATCCCAACTGGGCCATTGTGATGTGACAAGTAATTTGACCTCTTCAACCCTGTCAACACAGGTAGGAAACTGGATGAAAATTGAATTATTATATATCAATCTCTATATCTCAGTTTATTTTCACTGGGTAAAGGAGAAGTAAGCATTTTTCTTTTGCACATAGTGAAAGAATACTTCATGGACTTGATTACAGGCTTCTTTACTAATTAAGCGCTCCCCAGAATCACTTTTTCAATGTCTAACGATGATTTGGTACATGTTTAGTACTGATCCAGAGATGGAATGTACTTAGCTGATAAGGAAAGAGCTTGAACTGTGCATGCTTTAATCAGAAGGTCATGGCATTTGCATTGCAATTTTACCCTCACAGGTTAGAATGAAGAAATAATTATGAATATGCATGACTAGAGATGTGGAAATGTCATTCTTTACTTAGTAATCCTGAAAAAAAGTTGTAATTCTCTGTGATTCTCAGTGTATTCTATGACCTTAAAAAATAATTGAGACACCTTGTTATGTATAGCAGATGTTTGAGATGTTTGTTTTTATATACCAAATATTTTTTCAGAAATTCCTGGATATTCAATGGATTGGAAACGCGAATTATTTTTAATACTTTTTGAATTTTATTTTGTGATTTTTGTGGGGTTTTTTAAAATAGTTTTACTGAGGCATAATTGATCCGTTTTATTTATTAATTAGAGGCCTGGTGCACAAAATTCATGCATGGGGGAAGTGGGGTTGTCCCTCAGCCCAACCTGGGTCCCCTTGAGGGATATTTGACTGCCTGTTTACAGGGATTGGGCCATGGGGATGTGGCCAGCCTGGGTGAGGGGCTGAGGGCTGTTTGCAAGCTGGCCACACGCCCTGGTGACCCAAGTTCCCAGCTCCTCCTTTCTTTCTTTCTTTCTTTCAGCATCCTTGAGCGGAGTGCAGGGCCGGCTGGAAGCAGGTATCTGGGATTTATTTATCTTTTATAATTGAAACTTTGTAGCCTTGAGCGGAGGCCAGGGCCAGTCAGGGCAGGAAGCTTGGCTTCCTCCATCACTGAGGGCAACTCAAGCCTCCTGCTTGCTCTAGCTCCATGGACACCACCATCTTTGTTGGGTTAATTTTCCTTCTTACTCCTGATTGGCTGGTAGGTATAGTGGAGTGATGGTCTATTTGTATGTTTCTCTTTTATTAGTGTAGTAGATTTTTAAAATTTAACTATAATTTTAGGACTACAGAAAAGTTACAATGATGTGCAGAGACATCCTTTATAATTCAAATCCAGTTTCCCCATTATAAACATCACATATTACTAGGTAGACTTGTCACAACTAATGAAGTGATAGTGATACATTATTGTTATTATTAACTAAAGCCTATGTTTTCATTCAATTTTATTTTTGACTTAATGACGTTTTTCAGTTTAGGATCCCATTCAGGATAATAATCAAGTCTCCTTAAGCTTTTTTTTTAAAATCTTCACCCCATGTTGAGAGAGAGAGAGAAAAAGAGAGAGAGAAACATCATTGAGAGAGGCAGAGAGAGATAGAGATAGAGATAGAGATAGAGATAGAGATAGAGATAGAGATAGAGATAGAGATAGAGATAGAGATAGAGAGGTAGAGAGACAGAGAGAGAGAGAGATTGATTGGTTGCCTACCATAGGTGCCACTACAGGATAGAATCTGAAACCTAGTCATGTGCCCTGACGCAGAATAAAATCCAAAACCTTTTTGGCTTTTCTAACTCTGACAGTGTTTAAGGGTTTTTTATTAACTTGACAGTTTGAAGTACAGATCAGGTATTTTGTGCAATGTCCCTTAGTTGGACTGTCTGTCATGTTTTCCCATTTTTAGAATGAGTTGCATGATTTAGTGTGGATAACATCCTGCACTATTGAAGTGTTATGCTCATCCTGTAACATTAAAGTTGCATGTTAGTAGCATGGCATCACTGTCGATGCTAACGCTGTGGATCCTGGGGCTGGTCAGGTTTCCCTTCCTGTAGCTATCTTTGGAAGGAGGTCACTATGTATTACCCATACCATAACCACCCTATGAGAACAAATCATCTACACAATTACTTACAAATTTTCTGCATGGGATTTTGTTTATTCTCCCAATGTATTTATTTATTCAATCATTTATCTATATAAATATGGACATGTACTCATATTGTATGCTGGGTTATAATTTATGACTTTTATATTTATTTTATTTCTCAACTTGTTTCAACTTTGGCCATTTGGGGCTCTGGTTGGCTCCTGTGTCTCTTTGACATACCCTGTAGTTTTCTGAGCACTTCCTTACTTTCAGGCACTATGTAATGCTCCAGGCTCATCTTGCATCTTACTTGCTCCAGCTCTAGAATCAGTAATTTACTCAAGGAATCCTGGTTATATTTTTTTTGGAGAATATTAGAAAAAAAAAATTGGATGCTAGATGTGCTCATTACTAGTGAAGTTGTTTCTAGACCCCTCAGATGGCAGAACAAGAATATATATGTGTGTATACTAACCCATGTCTGTAAATTTTTCTGTATGTATTTATTTGAAGCTTTGTTAAGCTCAAGGTGAATTCATACTGATGTTTCCCTCTGCAATTTATTATCAGACATACATTTTTACTTTTTTCCCTTGCTTATCTGTAACTTTCAAATCTAACAGTGAAAATAATTATCTGCTATTTACTTATTGTTCAATTCCAGTATACATGTACAGTGACTTTGGAATTGTCATTCTTAATTCCTATGGGAAAGAATTTTACCAAATAGAATAAGACACCTTTGCCATTTGTTCCACAATCTCTACCCAGTTTCAGAGTGACCTAGATCAGCAAGTTTTCCTCAGTTCCCTCAGCTAGGGGACTTTATACATCTGTCATACAGGTTCTTTTATCATCACTTACATTCTCTTTACTTTTAAATTATTTTATCTTTAGTTGATATATTCTAGATTTTACTTTAGTGCTATAAAATCTATGGGTTTTTGGTAAATAGATAGTGTTGTGTATCTATCATTATAGTATTATATAATATTATATTATCCTATATAATAGGTCGTCTGGTAGGTCATTCAACCAGTCAGAGCATAATATGCTAATGATATGCTAAGGCCATTCAACCACTCACTATAACATATACTGACCACCAGGGGGCAAACAGTTGACCAGTTGCTATGATGTGCACTGTCTACCAAAGGCAGACACTCCAACTCTTATGTTAGCTTGCTGCTGGGATCTGGCCAATCAACTGAGCAAGATAGGCCCAACATGCCCTGGAGCCCTCCCATAGTTCCTCCCCATTTGGCCAACCTCCCATGTCCCTCCTTGGTCCACATTGTGCACCAGTGCAGTCCCTCAGCCTGGCCTGCACCATCTTGGAATCCAGGCTAAGGGACACTCCCCACCCCCAGTGCATGAATTTTGTATACTGGGCCTCTAATTATACAATAAATCATTACTACAAAAATCCCCTGTGCTTTACATATTCAGTGACCTTCCTCCCCAAACCCCTAGCAACCATTGATCCACTATGTCTTTAGTTTTGTCTTTTCTAGAATGTCACATAAATGGAATCACACAGTGTGCAGCCTATTCAGACTGGCTTCTTCTACTTAACTATATGCATTTACAATTCATTATTGGTTTTGTGCAAACCAATAGCTCATTTCTTTGGCTGAAGAGAAATCCATTATGCAGATGTACAACAGTTTGTTTATTCATTCATCTATTGAACGGCCACTTGGTTGCTTCCAATTTTTCTCAATTTGAATAGTGCTACTATCAATATTTGTGTTCCAGTTTTTGGGTGAACATAAGTTTTCAAATTAGTTGTGCTAGTACCTAGGAGCATTAATGCTAGATCACATTTACCTGCTCTGCCAAAGCAGACCATTGCGTGACATGGCCAAGTACAGACATGCTGACCTTTCATTCCTTAGAGAGTAAGTGCTTCTTCCATCCGGAGAGTCATATCTGCTTCTCTCTGCTCAAAGAGCCTTTTCCTCTTATTTAGTTAACTCTTACCTAACCTTCAGATCTTTCCTGAAATGCCATATCCTTTATGGTACCATTGGCAGTGACTTATGGGGATGAGCTAAAAGCCCATATTGATAGACCTAAATATGCAGGGTTGGTGGCTTCCATCATATTTAGTTCACCATTCTGGCCTTTACAAAAAAAGTAAAATAAATAAAATAAACAGTACCAACTCTGTTAAGTAGTAGTATCCCCGGTTTATTTTATACAGATTCATACATCAACAAAGTAATATCTCTATTTAATTGGTCATATAATTTAGCTAGAGAATCGATTATTATACAGCTGTGGTATTTTCTTTTCATATATATATATATATATATATATATATATATATATATATTATTGATTTTTCACAGAGAGGAAGGGAAAGGGACAGAAAGCCAGAAACATCGATGAGAGAGAGACATCTATCAGCCGCCTCCTGCATACCCCCTACTGGGGATGTGCCCGCAACCAATGTACATGCCCTCCACCTGAATCGAACCTGGGACCCTTCAGTCCCCAGGTCAACACTCTAACCGGTTTCGGCACAGCTATGGTATTTTCAATTTTTTCCAAGAAAATCTTCTCACTTAATTTGAGTTGCATTCTTTTAAAGTTGCATTCGTTGTATATTTGTTCAACGATATCATATACTTCTTTGCAAATGTTTTTTTTTTTTTACCAATTTTTCACCTTTTATTTCTTCTTCATTTGCAGTACTCACTCCCTTAGTATTTTCCCCAATTATTTTTCTAATCTCTTTTCTCTTTTATTTTTGTTTCTGTTTACTAAAATCTTGAGATGAATTCAGTTGAGTGAATTTACTAAGTAAAGACCTTCCTTCTTGTCTCTTGAAAGAATGATTGAGCCTTAATCAGTTTGGCTCAGTGGCTAGAGCATCGGCCTGTGGACTGAAAGATCTCAGGTTCGATTCCAGTCAAGGACATGAACCTTGGTTGTGGGCACATCCCCAGTAGAAGTTGTGCAGGAGGCAGCTGATCTCTCTCTGCCTAACTCTCTAACTCTCTTCCCTCCTCTCTGTAAAAAATAAATGTTAAAAAAAAAAGAATGATTGAAATATGAAAAGCTAGAACTCCAGAGGAACAAGTGAATACCATAGACTGCATGTGAAAACTGGTGGACTAACAAAATAAATCAATATGTTAGGTGTTAGCTTCAGTGGTTACGTACAGTTTAATGACAGTTTAAGAAATGAAAGATGCTCTAGTCTGTATCACTTCTAGAGACTGCAAATAGCAAGTTGAACCTGGCCCACTGTTGATGTGTATTCCTGTTTTGTGAGCATTGACTTTGTAAAGCAAATAATAGCTTTCATTTTAGAATCTGTATGTGTGTCTGACATGCAGTAAACAAGTTTATTTATCTTCATTCTAAATTAGGATAAAAAAATGCTTAGTAATTTTTCTTCCTTAAACTAGGTGGTAGTTACACGTACTTTATTATATTTCTGTTTTTTTTGTATGTCTGAGCTATTTAATAAATTTAAAAAAAAAGAGCTGTGTTAGCCAATTAAATTACCTTTATAAGTTTGGAAATGGTAAAGGCACAAAACACAGATGGCTCAATGACTGTGAAATCGTGTGAACAGTGATCAAAGCTGTATATTTGATTTCTTGGAATAACTGTGATTCTTGACCCTTTTGAAAGTGGTAAATCATCGCGGAGTAAATCATTGTGGAGGAAAAGACTATAATCATGTCAGAGAGAGATGAGCGTCTGCTAGAGAAAAGCACAGTGCTTGTAAGATAAACCTGAGGAATCCACTTAAACTTCTAGAACATCACAACTCTGGATAAAATGGAAGGTCTCTGTTTGATTAATAATGAGAAAGCTTCTGAGTGGTTTTGCTAAAAGATTATTTGCTAAACAGAACCAAGTGAAATTGTGTCTCTGAGGTACAGCAACGAAGAGAGATGCTGTCAGATGAGAATGCCTTGTAAGAACAGCAAATGCGGCAGCCGCAGGCAGCCATTGGAAGGTGATGACTGTAGATACATCAACTTTGTCTGCAATTGATTGTACTGTAGAATCGCATCCCTTTCTAAGGCCGAATGTAAAAATAATCTTTCCAAAGTGATATCTTGTTTTCCCAGCTTTATTGAGGTGTAACTGGCAAATTATATAAATTATAAATTGTGCTAATTCATGTACAAGATGATGAAAGATAGACATACATGTTTTGAGTTGCTTGTCACCATAAGGTTAGTTATGGCCTCCATCACCTCACATAGTTACCTTCTTTTGTGGGGATGGTGAGAAGATTAATGTTCGCTTTACAAGAAAATTCAAACAGTATCGTTAAACTTGGTCACCTAACTGTATACTATATCCCCAGAACTTACTCATCTTACAACTAAAAGTTGGTACCCACATCATGCCCCCAATATCGGAGCAACATCCTCACCTCCTAGCTACTGGCAACTCCCATTCTATTCTGTTTCTATGAGTTTTACTTTTCCTTTTGCTTTATTGCTAATTTATGTTACTTAAGGCATTCTCCTCTGGCATCCTGAATAGACTAATACAGATTTGAATAGGAAGTGAGTATTTTTATGTTGACCTCTCAATGGAAGCAAAAGTAAAGAGTTATTTTTCCAGGTGTCTGAATATTCTTTTCTGTTGGGAGAGTGAAAGGCTTTATAATTTTTGGATTCTCATCCACTCTGGCACTGCTCCAGGACTGGAACCCGTGAACAGTGTGTTCACAGTGCTCACCTCAATCCTCTTTATCCCAGGAGCTTGGCCAAAGACCTAGTTTTTCAGCTGTATTTTATGGTAGCTGACCGGTGTTGATCAAAATATTTGTCTCATTAAAATAGATGAAAGTTTGCCAAAGTCTCTATTTGAAATTGTTTTAATAGAGGCCTTCAAAAAAATGTGAGAAATCTATGTGAAGTTCAATATTGTCTTTTAAGACTTGTCCCGGAGAATGAGAGTCAACTAAAATCTTAGGATGGTTAGTCAGTAGGAGCTTCAGATGCGGAATTGATTTTTGATAAGACCATTTAAAGAAACAGTGCTGACGAATTTGATCAACTCATGACAGTTGATGACATTTCTTTCAGCTATTTTGGCTGTGGTAGAAAAATGCTAATGCATAGTAACATAGAACACAATAAAACTTGATGCGTTGCCAAGCACTGCCAGGGCTTCAGCTGTATAGAGTTTCCAAAATTTTGCCAGAGTAGAGGTTTCACATTGTCAATAAATCCTTCACGATCACAAGGACGCTGTAGACTTTGCAGCTTTTACAAGGGCTCCTGTAATTTGGGTCTTTTTGGACATCACCAGAGTGAACATAATAGGTGAACAGCAGTATGTGACCAGACTAAAAGGCTACATAGGTTCCTATTTATGCAAGTGGAAGGTAAGTCACGTAGCTCCCTGTTCTTGTAGCCATTATAGAGCTGGCCTTGTTCAGTGTATTAGACAAATTCATTACCGATTGTGGAAGGAATGATGTCATCCAAATGAGTTGCTTAATGCTTTTTCCTCTGCTCTAAGCCATAAACAAGATGGACCATTTAGGATGCATGTGCTTCATCACTAATCTGCATTCGCCCAAAATAATTTCCCAAGGATTAATAGAGCAATAATAGGAAATTATTTCAGTCTCTGTTTTCACATATTTAAAATACTAGTGGCCCGGTGCATGAAATTTGTGCACATTAAAAGGGGATTAATTAGAGGAGATAATTTAATATTGCTATTTGCCCTTTCTCTATAATAGAAGTGTCAGAGATGAAAGAAAATTAGCAAAATGTATATGAAAACCTTCCTCCTGCTAGAGTCTAGGGTACACCATGGGACCCAGAGTCAAGTCCCCGCCCACTCACATGCATCTCAAAATCACATGTGACCTAGACCTGGCCGCCCCTTCCCCCATTGGGCTAGATCTGGATGTGGCCAGTCCCACCCTTGTCAAACCCTGCCAGGCAGGGGCTATAGCCTCAGGTACCCTGGCCTGGTGCCAGGACAGGGTATGGCCTGAGGTCCCCCAGCCTATAATGGGGAAGGGGGAGTGCCTGAGGTTCCCTGTCAAACCCCACCATGTGGGGGACATGGTGCAGGACTTATGCATGAATTTCTAGTAATATTATAAAGAACTAATGTACTATATGCAGAAACAAGAGACAAGCTTATTATAAAACTAAAGGTGAGCAGGATTGTTATAGAAGATTGGAGCAAAACCAGCCACACTTAGAGAAAGGGATTTGCATTTTATTATGCACAGGCCCAGAGAAAAATGTGTCTTTCAAATTCTGGGCCCCCCAATATCAGGCAGGAGGTCAACCAGGTGGGGTTTGGCAGGAGGTCAGCCAGGCAGGAGGGTGCAGCCTCAGGTCCTCTGGCCTGGTGCTTGGGGGGGGGGGGGGGGGGGGGGGGGGGGGGGGGGGGGGGGGGGAGGAGAGGGGGGGGCATGGCCTAAGGTTCTCTGCTAATTGCTCGTTAAGGTTCCTGGGAACTTGGCTTCAGCTGTGGGTGCAGCCATCTTTGTGATGGAGTGATGGTCAATTAGCATATTCCCTCTTTATTATATAGTATACATTCAACTGTTAAAAACATTATGCACTAATTTGTTCATCTGGATTTTTTGTTTACAAAAGACTTCCTGAGAATTCTAATCTTGAGTCACAGTGTGGGCTGGTCAACTAAAGAAAACGTCTGTAGTTCAGCCAATAAATCTAAAGCATTTCTTAGGCTCCTAAGTGTGTCAGACTCCTGGAGCATTTAGAACAGGTGCTCTAATCCAATACTTACCTCCAGGTTACAATTGGGAACTATATTCACTTTTAAAAGATCCAGCTAAGTGGTATTAACACAGTAAAGCTAATCAAAACCATCCATAACACCATTCAGTAGTTTTAATCCCACCAGGATATTAAGCACACAATCCTCATTTCCTTGTCAATCTCAGAGAGGAAGAAATATTTGGAAATTCGGATTAGTTTTTCCATTGATAGATTTCTGTGTGAGCTGAAATAATGATTGTTTTGGAGCAGCTTTTTAAAAAGAAAGACTAATGAGTTGTGACCTATGTTCTACTCTTTGACTCTATACTTTTTCCTCTCAAATCTTATGAATGACCAATAGCCACTGGTATCGGTAGAGTGCCCACAGGAAACTATATGCATTGAAGAAAGATTGCTATTTATGGCCATCTTTGTGAAATCTTTAGGAAAATAGTTTAATCCTCATATATTTAAAAGGCACATCGTGAGCTGCAGCCACACGTTTTTGAGCTAGAGTATCTCTGTTTCAATAGTAATTATAGAAAATATTCTTCAGCCAGAGGAAGAGAAAAATGGTGGTGAAAACCACCACTGTGTTTAATTGAAGCTGGGCAGGAATTCTAAAGGACAACAGTTGCATTGGATTTACTGGAAATAGGATCTTTCTACCTCTGCCCAGCATGTGGGAAACTCTCACATTGAACATTACAAATACATGTTAACATCAAGTTGTGCAGCGAAATGGACTTACCATATGGGAAGACAATTCAACTCAACTGAGAAAATATTTTTTTTTAAACTCCACTGTGTTGACTTTTTCTTCAGATAAAGTGTTAAATCAAAGACAAGAAGAAAAACCATATGTATATGTGGATTTCATTACTTGCTAGTGTCAGAAGAATAAAAAGATGGACATCGATGCCTTAAGATTACAGGTTAATCAGAGATATCCTATCTAATAAAAGAGTAATATGCAAATTGACCATACCTCTGCTACACTATCAAACCATGACCACAAGCCAATCAGGAGTGAATATGCAAATAAACCCAACCAAGATGGCTGCAGCCAAGGAGAGCAAGAGGGAGGCTTGTGTTTCCCTTGCAATGGAGGAAGCCAAGATTTCCCAGTGAACTGGAGGGCCAACTCAAGGTTACAAAGTTTCAATTATAGAAGATAAATAAACCCCAACAGAAATGGCTGCTGTCACAGAGCAAGCAAAAGGCTTGGCTCTGCTCCAGGCTACAATGTTTCAATTGTAGAAGATAAATAAATCCCAGATACCAGGGCCTCTGCTTAGGCCACCAGGAGGCATGGCCAGCCTGCAAACCACCACAGGCCCCTCACTCAGGCTGCCCCACACCTCAAGGGAACCCCCACCCTGATCTGAGACACCTTTCAGGGCAAACCAGCTGACCCCCACCCATTCACCAAGCCTCTATCCTATCTAATAACAGAGTAATATGCAGATTGACCGTCACTCCAACACACAAGATGGCTGCCCCCATGTGGTCAAAGATCAGGCCCCCATGTGGACACAAGATGGCCAGCAGGGGAGGGCAGTTGCAAGGGACCCAAGCCTACAAGGAAGAACAGTTGGGGGGCGGGAAGGCCTTCAGGGGAGGGAAGTTAAAGGTGACCAGGCCTATAGGGAAGGACAGTTAGGGGTGACCAGGCCTGCAGGGGAGGGCAGTTAGGGGCAAACAGGCTGGCAGGGGAGCAGTTAGGCATCAATCAGGTTAGCAGGGGAATGGTTAGGGGGTGATCAGGCTGACAGGATCATCTATTGGGATCTGGCCTAAACAAGCAGTCAGACACTCCTTGAGGGGTCCTAGATTCAAGAGGGTGCAGGCTTGGCTGAGGGACACCCTTGTCTCTGTGCATGAATTTCATGCACCGGGCCTCTAGTCCTATATAATAAAAGCCTAATATGCAAATTGTCTCCTCCACTGGGAGTTCAACCAGGGGGCAGCAGCTGGCAGCCTGGAGAAGGGAGGCCCCCGCCAGCAGCTGGCAGCTGTTAGGGACCCTGTTTATGCTAAATTTCTAGTAATATTATAAAGAAATAATGTACTATGTGCAGAAACAAGAGACAACCTTGTTATAAAACTACAGGTGAGCAGGATTGTTATAGAACATCGGAGAAAAACCAGGCACATTTAGAGAAAGGGATTTGCATTTTATTATGCACAGGCCCAGAGGAAAATGTGTTTTCAAAATATGGGCCCCCGAATATGGAGGAAACTTTTTCTATTTATATCTTTTCTAGTTCTTTTGTCTCCCTAATGTGGAATAAGACTTCTGTGCCTTCTGAGAAAGAAGACCTGCATGCTGGGAAGGGGCCATGAGACCATATCTCAAGGCCTGGCCTGGTGTCAGCACTCACAACTCTGTGTGGGCTGTAGTCCACAGCCTCTCTGGAATGTGAGTAGTCTTATTTTCCTTATTATTTAAGCAAGCAAGCATTTATAGAAGCCAAAATAGCAAGATTAAAATTTTAAACAGCAGTTTTTACATAAGACTAGAGGCCTGGTGCACAAAATTTGTGCATGAGAGGAAGTGTCTCTCAGCCAAGCCTGCACCCTCTGCAACCTGGGACCCTTTGAGGGATATCCAACTGCTGCTTGGATTGGGCCTAAATGGGCAGTCGGACATCCCTCTCACAATCCAGGACTGCTGGCTCCCAACTGATTGCCTGCCTGATTGCCCCTAACCACTCCCCTGCCAGCTTGATCAATGACTAACTGCTCCCCTGCTGGCCTTATCGCCTCTAACTGCCCTCCCTTGCCAGCCTGGTCACCCCTAACTGTCCTCCCCTGCAGGCCTGGTCCCTCCCAATTGCCCTCCCTGCCAGTCATCTTGTGGCAGCCATCTGTGTCCACATGGAATGGCCATCTTGTGTGTTGGAGTGATGGTCAATTTGCATATTCCTCTTTTATTAGATAGGATGGATGCTTCAGGATCATTTGTTTTGGTGGCAAATAGAATGAGAAAGTCCTCATGGAAGAGATAACACTTGGCCAAGATCCCGAGGAATGTCTAAATTTTCTCTCATTTCTTCCTATTTTTAAAATAATTCAGAGTCAAGTATAACAACATCTATCTACCAATAGCTAGATTTAAAAAAAAAACAAATAACATAAAAAATGGACATTCAACAGAAAACAACCAACATGCTGGTGTGAAAATGTACATCCTGTGCAATGATGAGCTCTGGAGATGAATATATTAAATCTCACAAACACTATTGACCTAACTATTCAGCCCAGGGGATGTAGGTAAGGTGTTATATTACATGAAAATGTCCCAGGCTCTTAAGTTAAAATCTGCGATTAAACAGTGCATTCCGAGTCCACCACCCAGTGGGATGTGGAGATATTAGCTGTCTGTGCTGATGGAAATGCAGCCTTTGACCTCACGAAGCCAAGGTTGCCTTTATTAAATCGCTGGGGGAAGTATTTCTGAGCTGAAGGCATAGTGAGATATGTTAAGAAGGCATCGAGGTGGCTGCTGTGAACATAAGCAAGTTAGAAAGTAAGGCTAAGGAACAACTTCTTATTTTATTGTTTTATTACCCTGCTGAGTGAGGAGCGGCTGGCAATGAACAATGGGGGTTGGGGCCTCAGGGGTGGTGGAGGAGATGATAGTCTAATTACAGTGTGCAGAGGGGATGCCTTTGCTTACCCTGTTTCCCCGAAAATAAGACAGTGTCTTATATTAAGTTTTGCTCCCAAAGATGGTCTCATTTTCAGGGGATGTCTTATTTTTTTCATGAAGAAGAATACAGTACACATTTATTGTTGAATAACAACAACAAAAAAGGAAATGTATGACCTGTCTACAGTACGGTAGTCGTTGTCATCACAAACCAGCTCACTGATTGACCACAGCACAGGCGGAGCTGTTCAGGCAGTGTGAGGTCTCTTTAAATCAGGAGTCAGATGCCTGGCGGTAGCTTTGGGGGCCTTATATTTGAGAGAGGCCTTATTATTGGGGAGGTCTTATTTTCAGGGGGGATGCCTTATATTACAGTGAGAGGCAAAACTGGAAGTAGGTCTTATTTTCGGGGGATGTCTTACTTTCGGGGAAACGGTACTATTCTCCTCTTACATTGTATTTATTTTTGTGATATCAACATCATTTTGCTTTTATTTTATTTTTTAAATATGTTTTAATGATTTTTTTTTTTTTACAGATAGGAACGGAGAGGGAGAGTCAGAAACATCAATGAGAGAGAAACATCAATCTGCCGCCTCCTGCACATCCCCCACATGGGATGTGCCCACAACCAAGATACATGCCCTTGACTGGAATCGAACCATGGACCCTTGAGCCTGCAGGCCATCACTCTATCCATTGAGCCAAACTGGTCAGGGCTTGTTTTGCTTTTATACTGACCTCCTGCTTTATTCAGCACTGGAGACATTCAGAATGTGGAGGGGTTGAGAGAGGGCATCAGAAACCATGAAAGCAAAGGCTTTGTGTTCTTGCAAAGCCCCAGAAGAAAGCTGGGCGGGAATGGATATTTCCTCAGGGTCAGAAAGGTCAGGAGTTTTCTCAGACATTCAGCGATAATGATTCCAGGTCTTCAGTAGAACATGGTCAGTTTGACTCTGCCTCCAAGGGTCTTCATGCTCTCAGCGTGTCTGTATTTCAAGACTTGGGGGAGGGGACTCCAGAGGAGGCAGCAGCTGTGAGAAGGCTGAGAGCCTCCTCAGTCCTGGAGATGTTGCTGGAGAGCAGGTGTGAGAGAAGACGGTGAGGCCGTTTGTTGAATGAAGAATGTCAAGGACCTCAAGTGCAGGACTAAAGGAGTTAAGACTTAGTCTTATATTCCATAAAGAATTATTAATATTTTATGCACAGAGGTGATGAGATTTGTGTGCCGTCAATATCACTTCAGTGGCAGCTGCAGGGACAGATTAGAGTTGGGGAGCAGGGAAGGGAAAGGAAAAGGCATGGGCATGTTTCCTGGAGGGAGAGCAAGCTGGGTCCTCCATGCTAGGGATTTTAAGGGTGGAGATTTTAGTGGAGGTCCCAGGGAAAGATCTTAATAGAATTGAAGCATCCATCTTATAGAAAAACTGCTGTTTGAAATTTTAACCTTGCTCTTGGCTTCTGTAAATGTTTGCTTGCTTAAATGATTAGGAAAATGAGATTATTCTCACTTCAGAGAGGCCATTAAACCTTCCCTGGACAAAATGATCAGTGCTGGCATCAGGCCAGGCCTTTGGTTGAGGTCTCAAGGCCTCAGCACATAGGAGCCCTTTAAGAATTTGCAAAAGTGCTGAAACTGGTTTGGCTCAGTGGACAGAGCATCAGCCTGTGGACTGAAAGGTCCTAGGTTCGATTCTGGTCAAGGGCATTGTGGGAAACTTGTTGTTCTTGACAGCCATTTTGTAGTAAGTTCCAGCCACATTATAACTGCCTTTTCATACTGGAATTTAATCGATGAGGTCATATTACAGAGGCATCAGGATCCTATAGATGCTAATGTAATTGAAAAGGGAGAGAAAATCCTTCAATTAGCTCAAAAAGAAAAAAGGATTGAGAAAGAAAGTGAGGACCTCACGTCTTTCGATTGTGATGTTGAGGAAGAAAGAGGGGCGACCCAAGGAACTGAAAAGAAAAAACTTGAAAATAGAGAGCCATCCAGGGTCCCACATAATACATTAAGAGAGAGGACTTTAGAAATTGAAAAGAAAAAAAATCAAAGATACCTGAAAAAAGAACACCTTTAGAAGCAAAAGTAAAGTTCTATAATTTAGAGGGAGCTAAACATAAGACAAAGAAATGCCCAACCCTATCAGAATTTCTTGAAGTTAAGGAGGACCTTAGTGATGCAGATTGGGAGGATTTAGAAGAGCAAGCAGCCAGATATCATAATCCAGACTGGCCGCCTGTCGCTCAGCGTCCTCCACCATATAGTCCCATCCCCAGAGCTCCTTCCTTAGCATGCCCGGTTCTTGACCCCAGAAAGGACCTAAGAGATAAGATTGAATTCCTAAAAGAACAAATAAAATTAGAAAAAGAGCACCAGGAGCTTATAGCACAATTAGAGGGTCTAAAAATAGGCAAGTCTAAAGGTGAAACCAAGCCAGAAATTTCTTGTAATCAGAGACCACCTATGAGAGGAGCAGCTCCAAAATTTTCTTCCCGGTCAGAACCAATTCCAGAGTTAGGTGAAACAGATGCATTCCCAGTTACAGAAACAGTAGACGCACAAGGACAGGCTTGGCGTCATCACAATGGTTTCCATTTTAAATTAATAAAAGAGTTAAAAATGGCGGTAGCCCAGTATGGAGCCACAGCTCCTTATACTACAGCAATTGTAGAATCGGTAGCTGAAAATTGGCTGACGCCCGGGGATTGGCAGACTCTAGCTAGAGCAACTCTAGAGGGAAGGGATTGTCTTCTATGGAAATCAGAATTCATAGACATGCAAGGACACTGCTAAATGCAATGCGCAAGCTGGCAAGAGGTGGAACCTAGATATGCTCATAGGAGAAGGCAATCATGCTACCAGTGACGCGATAATGCAATATGATGCAGGACTTTTTGCCCAGATTCAATCAGCTGCTACTAAGGCTTGGAGAAAATTACCAGTTAAAGGTGACATGAGCTCCTCTTTAACTAACATTAAACAGGGGCCAGAGGAGCCTTTTGCAGATTTTGTTCATCGTTTAATTCCTGCAGCCGGCAGATTTTTTGGTAATGCTGACGCAGGTATGGAATTTGTAAAACAATTGGCCTTTGAAAACGCTAATGCTGCTTGCCAAGCGGCCATTCGGCCCTATAAGAAAAAGACTGATTTATCAGGCTACATCCGCCTTTGCTCTGATATCCGAGCCGATTATCAGCAGGGCCTCGCCATGGCTGCTGCCATGCAAGGATATACAGTTAGACAATACTTATCGCAGCAAGTATTTAAGAATAAATGTTTTGAAGTTGAGGATAATCACTCAGATAACTCCAGGGATGAAAACTCGCCCTGAGAATATTTCCCTGTTTTCATTTTCAGGTGATGGAACTAAAACTCTGGATTATACCATTGGGAATATTGCTGATTCTCCTGCATCCCTCTGGTGGCGGTGTTGGACCTCCGGTAGACCCTGAACAGGAACGCTGCTGCTTTTATGCAAATAAATCGGGCATTGTTCGTGATAAGATAAAGAAGCTACAAGAAGACCTAATACAAGGAAGAAGAGAACTATTTGACAACCCCTTGTGGAGCGGGCTACATGGAATATTACCCTACCTCCTTCCCTTACTAGGACCTCTGCTTGGCTTACTAATAATCGCTAGGACCTTTTCTTTTTAATAAATTGATGGCTTTTATTAAGCAACAAGTGGATGCCATTAAGATGCAATCTATACAGGTCCATTATCATAAACTTGAGATGGCCTAAAGGGAAAGTTGCAAACTCCTTGGAAAGGAGAAATACGATACCATTCTATAGAGTAATTGAGGTAATTACTCTAACATTCAAGGAATACGATGACATTCAATAGAGTAATTGAGGAATTACTCTAATAGCAAACTTTCTCCTTGGTGCGCTGGGCTGGTTAGCCAGAGACGGGCAACTAGAACTTATATGTGATACCAACCACTGCCTAACCCAGGAACTGGGCTTTATGCTGCCCTGCTTTCCAATGATGGGTAAGGTGGGTTGGTACCGTATGGTAGTTCCTGACCTAAGACAGGCACAGTCCCCTCAAGGATATTTGGCCTTTCAAAGTTTAAAGAAAAGGGGGAACCTGTGGGAAACTTGTTGTGTTTGACAGCCATTTTGTAGTAAGCTCCAGCCACATTAGCACTAACCTCGGGCTAGGTTTCTATTACCCCAAACCCTATCTCTTTCCCGTAAGTCAGGTGTTTTGCCTTAAGGGCTAGGCCAGGTGTTTCACCTTAAGGGCTAGGACAGGTGTTTCACTTTAAGGGCTAGGCCTCATTCCTCCTTCTCCCTATAAGTACCCCGAACTCCTGTTGAATAAACGAGACTTGATCAGAACTTTGTCTTGTCTCCATTCCTCATGTCTCTTGTCCCTTTCATCCCCACTCCCCCTCTAGGGTCCTCGTTGACTTAACCCGAGGGTCGGGACAGGCATGTACCTTGGTTGCAGGCACATCCCCTGTAGGGGGCATGCAAGAGGCAGCTGATTGATGTTTCTAACTCTCTATCCCTCCCCCTTCCTCTCTGTAAAAAATCAGTAAAATATATTAAAAAAAGAAAACTTACAAAGGGGTGGGAAACATCCCACATTTGGGAGACATAGAAGGTAAAAACATATAAATATGGAAAATTCCTGCATGTTGGGGCCCAGAATTTGAGAAACATTTTTCTCTGGACCTGTGTATAATAAATGACTTGATTATTCCGGTTTTCTGTAACAGAATAGTCAGCAGTTTCCCAGGTGTATCATTTCAGGGTTGCGTTCTCCACTGATTGATTGGCTGGCACCAGGGCAGGGAGTCATTATTCAATGCAGCTGGTCCTGACATCAGCCATGGCTCGTTTTATTGCTTATCTCGGCCTACAGCTCAAATACAACTGAGGCCTAGATGTTCGCTTTAGGGAAGGAAAGCTCAGGGGGTCCAACCCGCAAGATAAGCAATATTCTCGGGGCAAGGTCCCACCCTACAATTGATTGTTCATTGCTGGGCACAGGGGGCTTTCCATCCCGGTGACTTTCTGCATCTGGCCCAGCATCCTTGCTCTGCTCAGGCCCGTCTAACTGCCTGCAGTACTGTCATTCTGCCCCGACATCTCTTCCCTCAGCTCCTGGTGACCCTGACTGTCTCAGCCTCTGGGACTGAGGCTGGGCTTTCTAATGCCTGCGTGGCTGTCACTCAATGGCACAGACACTTCCTCTTTGAAATCCAAACTCACTTGACCTGTAGAGGCTCTTGTTTCTCCATTGGCTGCCCGGAGGCACAGACAGTGGAGGAGAGCGAAGGCCCCACGGAGTGAACTTTGACCAATGGGAGACAGGAAACCAGAAAGAGCCATCTGGTAAATCGCTCGCTCTCTATCTTCTAGTAGATTTAGAGGTTCCATTTACATTTTAAGGGAGGTCCTATGAGACCTGACACTAGCTGTATTTTCTCATATTTCTTGACTTGATAAAAGTGTACAATGCCTAGTCAAGAAGAGGATCGGAGCAGAAATTTGCCAAGGTATTTTTTCCCCCCAAATATATTTGTATTAATTTCAGAGCGAAATGGAGAGGGAGAGAGAAATAAAAACATCAATGATGAGAGAGAGAGAGAGTCATGGATAGGCTGCCTCCTGCACACCCCATACTAGGGACTGTGCCCTGGAATTGAACTCTGACCTCCTCATGGGTCAACACTCAACCACCCAGCCACTGTGGCTTCCTGAATGTATTCTCTTTTAATGAGAGACACTTGGAAATTAATACCAGAATTGTCTGCATATTATGAGCAGCTTCTATTATGTGTAACAGAAACATAAGAATAAAAAAGTGTGTTTATAATTCCCTCCTTCTCAGCTTTCAAAGAAACACAGATGCTGAGGACTCCTCTTGCTGCTTCAAGGAGCAGTGGTGGATGGGATTGCAAGTGAGAGAAGCATCTAGAGCTTCAGGAGAAAGGCCGAGGGAAGCTGAAACTGTGGAGAGAGGATGAAGGAGGACAGGCATGAGAAGACAACTATTTAAGCAGCAGCGAGGACAAGCAGAACTTTATGAGGAAGAGGAAATGCCCACAGTATTCTAGAAAGTTTAAAATATTTCGGTAAACCGGAACCGGTTTGGCTCAGTGGATAGAGCATCAGCCTGCGGACTGAAAGGTCCCAGGTTAGATTCTGGTCAAGGGCATGTACCCTGGTTGCAGGCACATCCCCAGTAGGGGGTGTGCAGGAGGCAGCTGATGGATGTTTTTCTCATCAATGTTTCTCTCCCTCCCCCTTCCTCTCTGTAAAAAAATCAATAAAATATATTTAAAAAATATTTCAGTAAAGTCCACCCTCAGCATCCTAAATAGACCTTCAAAGAAGAGTTTCATCACTGTTTAAAGCAGTGGTTCTCAACCTTCCTAATGCCGCAACCCTTTAATACAGTTGTTTATGTTGTGGTGATCCCCAACCATAAAATTATTTTTGTGGCTACTTCATAACTGTAATTTGCTACTGTTATGAATCTCAATGTAAATCTCTGTGTTTTCTGATGGTCTTAGGAGACCCTGCTAGCTGTTCGCAACCCACAGGTTGAGAACCGCTGGTTTAAGGGGTGACGTTTGATTGTAATGTAACACCATCCTCAAGGCATCTGGAAACAAGAGCAGGATATCTGATTTGGTTCAGGTACCACACAGGAACACTGCTCACTGGTTAACTCTTGAGTAATCTTTACACACATCATTCATGTAATAGTGTGAGCGCAGTTGCTCTCTAGGGTTGAGTTGACTGAGATCCCAGCGGTGAGTCCTAATGATGCCCATTCATCCTCAGTCCTGCAGAGGCATTCATCTCTGCGAATTAAAACCCAACCACACCGCTTGTAAAGCTCCAGTAACACAGAGTTATACACCCTGCAAATCCAGGGGAGCTGACACAGCCCGGTCTCTACCCCCACCCTGAGTCCCCACAAGGGGGGGCTCTTGTAACTCCCCTCAAGTCTGCGCTGGAAGCCACCCCTCCACTTCCCTGAGCCTTTGTTCTGCCTGCCTGCCTTTCATCCGCCCGGACACCCACAGGCAGCGGTGCCATCCCTGCTCCTCCCTCTGATCTCTCTCCCTGGGAAGCAGAACTCTGCTGGGCGTGGCTTTGAAGCCAGGAGACTGGTGGCTGGCTCCCCATGACCTCATTCTTAGGGGGCTTTTACCTTTGTCTTTTGATGTTAATTCATCCAGAAACGGGATGTGAGAACTCCGGCAAGTTCCATTGTCATAGTTGTCTGTATGGATTAGGTTCGGGGCATACAGAAAGCACAGACAATGAGGGGCTCAGCTCGGTGGGGCAACACATTCCTAACAGCGTTGTAGTGGGGCGACTTCCATGACCAGTTGCAAATGACCATGAAGGCTGTTAAGTTGGTAATAAGCAAAAAAGGGTTTATTGAGCTGGCCAGTGTTGGCCGCGAGGGCACCACACGCAGGTAGAGTCCATACACTCACGACTGCTCTGTCTCAGGGGTATACAGCCCTTTTTAAAGATCCAAATTACACTTTTTTTCCCTTGTTCTAAAATCCGCAAACAGCCAAGGGTAGGGGTGCGGGGGGTGTTCAGTGTGCCTTAAAGGTTCTCTTTGACTGCTCCTTATCTCCCAACCACCCCCTGCTAGACATTGGAATGTGCCACTGAGTCAACAGGAATCAATCTATATGGTTCTGGTCCTCAGGCACAGGAGAATAACCTTTGTGAGGTGGGATGGATTCATGTGAGCTTCCAGGTCAAACAGCAGTTTTTCCCTGAGATAAATGCTCTGAAGGTCCTATTTCATTCCCTACTGGTCTTTGGGAGATGAATCTAACTCTAAATTCATTACTAGTATCTACTAGTTGGGAATACTGAGTATGTAAGACCATCAGTTTTACTGCCTGTATTCTATCCTGTAGGAAATTAACTGAGCATCTTATGAGGCCTGGCCCAAAGGTTAAGTCTATAATAATATTAATAGTGGGCCTGCTGTGGCAGTCAGTAGGGTGGTGAGCCAAGGGGACCACGAGAACAGATTCTCATACCAGTTTCCTGTGGACTTTGAACCTCCTCTCTGTCAGCTGGCCTCTTCCGCAGCTGACTGATGCTCTCTCTGATGACCCCGGAATGAATGGTGCAGAAACAGCAGGTCTCTCCTAGACCTAAACAAAGCCCCCTTGCTCTAGAAACAATAGGTCTAAACCTCTTCTGTTTTGTAGAACTACTTCTGCAAGAGACCCCACAGATTCTTCTAGCTTTCCTAGAGACTTTGCTAGGGCACTTAAATCCTGGTCTACCTGCTGACCTAATTCCTTATAGTTCTGCTGTCCAGTGATTAGGGCTGCGGTGCCTACAGCAGTGGAGCCGGCTGAACCCAAGCCTACTAGCAAAGAGATTAATACTGGGCTCTCTTAACTTTCCAGGGCTCTGTTAAGAGGTGCTCATGTCCCCTTTCTCCTGAATAGTAGTACACTTGGGGCAGGATCTGGGTGAATATGCACAGTCTACGTTCCTTGCTTACCTGCAGGCCTAAGGACCCCATACAAGGAATTACACTGATGGTGCATACCCACCAAGCTCCTTTTAGAGCGACTAGACACCAAGGGGTCCCCTCACCCGGTTTCTCGGGTACGCAGATTGTCTGGTTACAATTTCCTGCACACAGGGACGTTCTGAGATCCTATTTCTAGGAGTGTACACAAAGCCCCTCCCCCAAAAATGTCTCCTAGAGTTACTCCCTGTTTTCCATGTCCCCATGGGCACAGCTGATCAGTCTCCCCATTGTCCGTGGACATGTTCCAGACTGATCCCGGGTCTGCTTCAATTTCAGCCCTGGCTCCAATTCACACCTAGTACGGGGGCTCAGCGTTCAGGCATAGCCAGCAGTCAGCGGTGAGCTTTGGGGAGCTGGCATTCAGCAGGCAGAAAGAGGTGTCCAAAGGGGAGAAAACATCAAAGTGGGACGTTACTCAGTCAGCCTCTGGTCTGGGCACAGGACCACGGGGTGTTATAGTAATAATAATAAGGATAGAATACAAATATAAAATAAGAATTGAGTGTGACATATTAGAGAGTGGAATGAAGTGTAAATGCCCTTTAAAAAGACACACATGTAAGAGATAAAGAAGTTTGTACCCCACATGTAAGACCAGATAGCAGGACTCCTGGGACCCACTGATCAGATACCCTGAAGATGCACTGAAGAAGCCCACTGAGCACATAAAAGGAGCAAGCCCCAAAGGAGATCAGAGCCGCTTGTCTGCCCCTCCACAGAGGGTCGCTCTCTGCTCCCCTTCCTGCACCTGCCTGAGCTCTGCCTTGGACCCTGGGTCCGAACCGTGAGCCACAAGCTGAGGCCTCTACGAGCTGCTGAGCCGCAGCTGCAACATCCATCGTCCAATGTCCAGTGTGTGTGTCTGTCAGTGCGGATCTCCAAGTGTGTGGGAAACTTGTTGTGCTTGACAGCCATTTTGTAGTAAGCTCCAGCCAGTTAGCACTAACCTCGGGCTAGGTTCTTATTACCCCATCCCTATCTCTTTCCTGTAAGCCAGGTGTTTTGCCTTAAGGGCTAGGAATTTTTGCTAACTTCCTCCTTCTCCCTATAAATACCCTGAACTACTCCTGAATAAATGAGACTTGATCAGAACTTTGTCTTGTCTCCATTCCTTGTGTCTCTTGTCCCTTTCATCCCCACTCCCCCTCTAGGGTCCTCATTGACTTAACCCGAGGGTCGAGTGGCCTGCAGAGGTCTGGAAACCACCAGGACTCTGGTCAATAAACCGCGTGTGGTTCGTGCATTGCCTGTCTGTCTCCTGTGTCATTTATGCTCAGCCAATATTTAATAAGTGCCATGAGTCATCCGTATAAGTCCATTCTATTGGCAGAGGACACTCTTGGCCACCTGTGCTTGCGTCCCTAAAGGAGAAATTGGGACAAGGGGGTCTCCCTTCGGCAGTTTGCCTGTTGTCGGGGACCCTGAGCCCGGCGTCAGAGCCTTGTCATGGGTACAAGGAGTGCCAGGGGCTCAATGGTCTAGGTGGCCTGTGAGTCTCCTTCCACTGGGCCGTGAACAACACTCTCGCGTCGTACCCTGAAACACACAACCCCAGGCCCCACGTTTCCCCCTGCCCACTCTCTGGACCAGTCATTGACGGGTTGAATCATTGGGGATTGCATCCCCCAACCTGGCAGACTCCTGGCTGAGTCGGGATAAACCTGGCATCCTTGTCCAACATCTTGGGGCCCACCATTGGCAAACTCTCACATCCCCACTGGCCACAGTAGAAGTCCTCATGGCCCCCACACTTAAAGAGGGGTATCCGGGGCTGCCGGGGGCAGGTGTAGAGGGGAGTCTTCCCTAGGTGTTGCTCTGCTCCCCTGGTTCCACACCCATAGGAGGTGGAGGCCTGTTGGTCCACTGTGACCCCCGAAACCCACCATTTAGGCTGGCACATTGGAAGATGGGGCCGGTTCCAGGTTTCCCCAAAGAGTTGGCTCAGGTCGAAAGTCAGGGTGGGGAGCCCTGTTCCTTCTGTCCGGGCCAATACGGTCCCGTTGGTGGTGCGGGTCCCTTCCCAGGTGGAATGGGGTGCCCGATAGGGCTGACTCACTGGAGACTGAACACACAGATGAGCGGCATTATCCCTTCATTCCGCTGGCACCAGTGTCACCTTCAGCGGGTCCTGGGGTTGGCTTAACCTGCCACCGCCTGGGTCTGGTTCCTTCCTGGCTTGTTTTACCTGGGTTCAGTGAATCCAATGTTTCTTCCCGGCTACCTTTCCGGCAGTGGGGGTGCTCATGGCGACGGTGTAGGGTCCATCCCACCGAGGCTCAAGCCCTTCTGGCTGGTGCCTCTTCACTAAGGCCAGGTCACCTGGAGTGATCAGGCTGTTTTTCTTGCCTGCAGCAGCTCCGGCACCTGCAGTCTCTTCATAAAGTGCCTTTACAATCTCTGGGGCTGACATGGCGGCTTTCTGAGTGCCTGTAAGGACTGAAGCAAATTCTGAGCAGCTCAGCGAGTCATCTCCTCCTCTCCCAATGGGGGAAGAAGCGGTGGTGGCTGCCAAGCATGATTTCTAAAAGAGTTAAACGTTTCATAAATGGGGTACAGCAGGGCAGAGCAGGGCAGAGGGGAGCAGACTTACCCAGTTCTCGCCAGTCTCTAGTTTGACTTTAGTCAGTGTTTCCTGAAGAGTCCGATTCCTCCTCTCTCCCTGACCTGCACTCTGTGGTCTATACACACAGTGGAACTTCCGATTTACCTGCAGAGCTTTTGCTGCCAGTGGGATGGTTTTGGTGATGAACGCCGGGCCGCTGTTAGGCCCCATGTATGCCGGTAGGCCAAACCGGGGCACAGTTTCGCTGAGGAGTTTCTTGACTGCTATCTGAGTGGTCTCGGTCCTCGTGGGAAAAGCTGCTGCCCATCCCGAAAAGGTGTCCATGAAAACCAGGAGGTACCGGTAGCCACCGAGTCCAGATGAGAGTTCTGTAAAGTCCACCTCCCAGTGCCCTCCTGGACTGCTGCCTCGGAGTCTGGTTCCTTCAACATGGCCCAGTCCCCAACTTGCTTTAATCTGAGCACAGGCTCTCCATCTGTGGGCGATGCTTTTGTGGTTTCACGAAGTCGGGGCACGTAGAAGTCTCGCTGGATCAGCTCGGCCAGCCGAGTTCCCCCTAAGTGAGTGCCTCTATGTGTTTGTTCAATGATGGTTCTTCCCAGAGCCTCAGGGAGAAATATGCGCCCCTCTGCTCCCCTATCCCTCCCTCCCTCCCCCACAGGCCACACCAGCCATCCTCCCTGAGTCCTTTTTGCCTGTAGAAGCCTGGCCTGCTTCTGTCCTGCTCTGGATGAGAGGAGAGTCTGGCAGCTGGTCTGGCAGGGCCACTAGGATCTTCAGCGGCCCTATTCGTCATTGGCTGCCTCCTTAGCCGCTCTGTGGGCCAGAGCATTTCCCCTTACTGTGGGCTAATCTCCCTGCTTGGCAATTCCTACCTGGGCCTTTTTTTTTTTTTTTAATATATTTTATTGATTTTTTACGGAGAGGCAGGGAGAGGGATAGAAAGTGAGAAACATCCGTGAGAGAGAAACATCGATCAGCTGCCTCCTGCACACTCTCCACTGGGGATGTGCCCGCAACCAAGGGACAGGCCCTTGACCGGAATCGAACCCGGGAACTTTCAGTCCGCAGGCCAACACTCTATTCACTAAGCCAAACCGGTTTCGGCTACCCAGGCCTTTTGGCTTACGGGGTATTGTTTAACCAAATTGGCTTGGCGCTACTCAGAGTTGGATGACTATAGATGGTTGGTGAGCAGCCAGGCGGGAGGGCTGTCCTCGGCCCACACTTGCGGTATCTCCGCCCACAGGACTGGGAGCCAGGAGCTGGGCACAGGTTGGGTCCTCATGCAGCGGTCTTCTTCCTCCTGTGGCCACGTTAGCGGGAACACACCCCAGTCCCCAGCCAGCCCTCCTCCACCAGGATTGGACGGCTCATCCACCTCCTCTCTTCGGGCCCTCGTCCTTCCAGCGCCCTCTCTCCTGGTCCATGGCACACTGGTCTTCGCCCAGCCTGCTGTGAGGGTGGCCTCGCCCGCTGTGGCGCCCTTCCTTCTTGGTTCCTTTCCCCTCGTTCAGGGCCAGTAGGACCTTAGCCATCCTTGGGTTTAAGTCGGCGGTTGGTTCTTTTCCATTATTGAAGGCCTTCTGGGCTACTTCGACCAGCTCCGACAGCGACTTCCCCTCAAAGCCTTCTACCTTCTGCAGCTTTTTCCTAATATCTGAGGCTGAGTGGGACAGGAATGCTACATTTATGGCCCGCCTGTTTTCTGGGGGGTCTGCATCTATGGGTGTATATGCCCAATAGGCTTCACACAACCGCTCCAGGAAGGCAGCAGGGCTCTCATTCGGTCCTTGAGTGTCTCTGAGACCTTGGGAAGGTTAGCGGGCTCCGGGTCGCCGCCTGGATGCCCGGATGCCCCTTAGTAGAGTTTGGCGATACCGGTCTAAGGCTTCCCTTCCCCGGGGATCATTAAAATCCCAACCCGGCCTCCCATGGGAAAGACCCCTTCAACCCACCCAGGGTCCCTGTAGGCTGCCCATCAGGGCCGAGGACCAGTTTCCTTCCTTCCTCCCCCTCCTTCTCCTCCTCCTCCTCCACGTTCTTCTTCTTCTCCGTCTTTCTCTCTCTCTCTCTCTCCTTGGAGATAAAAAGGGCCTGTAAGAGCTGCTGGCAGATTCCATTAAGGATTTCAACCCCTGGGGATTCTGGGAAAAAGATGGGGCCTGATTCTTCCAGTTGTAGAGGTCACTGGTGGAGAATGAGATCATCAATGGCTGTCTGTTCGGTCCAGTGTCTGGGGGCCCTGCCTTTCTTAGGGGCAGGATGGGAACGGCCTGAGGGTCCATTCCACCAGAACTATCCCTGTGAGTTGTCCCCCCACTAATATGGGGTGGACTAAAGGGGTTAGAAGGAGAGTAGGGCGGATTGGAAAGGGAAATGATGGAAGTGGGGGAAGGAAGAGGTTCTGGCGGAGAGAGACACTGCTGACTGATTCATTTGGGGGTCCTATACAGCCAGAGCAGTTCGTCCCAGGCCAGGGGGTACATATGGAGGTGGCCTGGAAATAGGGGGCTCTTCCTCCTCCCCTTGTAGGACCTGGAGTGGCTTCCCCTTCTGAGGGGCGACCAATAAAATTTTCTGTCTCTGTCCTGATTTCCCCTTTGGAAGGCAAGACTGGAGCCATCAGGGTTTTTTAGTTAAAATGTCAATCCAAACCTGGATATATGGGGTCCTTTCGGGGTGACCAGATCATCCGTAGACCACATGGTGGACCCAATATGCAGATGGGAGATCAAGAGAACCCTCAGATGGCCAGCCAATTCCGAAGGTAGACCATCCCATTCACAAAATTTCTGTAAATCAAGAGCATTAACAGCAGAGCCGTAGTCGTCCGCCCGTTTCTTGAAGTCCTAGTAATTTTTCAAAAAAAAAAAAAAAAAGAAAAAAGAAAAACCCAAAAAACAAAACAACAAAAAAAAAAACTGTAAAGGGGAACACGGAGACACAGGTGAATCTTGACCCATTTTGATGAAGACCAACACGATAAACACAAAACAAGCAGTCCCAACATTAACACAATAAACACAAACAGTCCGGACACAACCACACCTGTCCTGGGCCGAGGCCAGCGTTTTGTCCTCCGGCCGGAGTCTGGAGGTTGTGCTGCATCCAGTCCTCTGAGATCTCCACCTACGTGCCTGTGACTTACCTCCTGTGAGACCGGTCTCCCCTTTGTGGATAAATCCTTTTGGCTTTCACCTCCAGCCTTTATCCCCAGAAAGGAAGGAGAGCCTCTGGCCTGCTGAGTGGGGATCCCTCTCACCTCCTCTGGGTATCTCACTGGGCCCTCCAAATGTAGTGGGGCGACTTCCACGACCAGTTGCAAATGACCACTGAGGCTGCTAAGTTGCTAATAAGCAAGCAAGGATTTATTGAGCTGGCCAGCTAGGGCATCACATGTAGGTGGAGTCCACATACTCCCAACTGCACTGTCTCAGGGGTATACAGTGGTACCTCGAGATACAAATTCCGTAACCTTGAGGCGTGGGAAACTATGAGACGCTCGAGTCGGGGTAAACTGGTGGGTCGTGTGCAGCCGGCCGATCCGCGCGATGACTCCTATCTCAAATGTTGCTCGTATTTCAAAGCAAAAATCACTCGCTCAACAGCTCGTATCTCAAAAATCTCCTATGTTAGGGCACTTGTATCTCCAGGTACCACTGTACAGCCCTATTTAAAGATCTAAACCACAATTTTTTTCCTTGTTCTAAAATCTGTAAACAGCCACCGCCGTGGGGGCGGGAGGGTGGGTGTTCAATGGGCTGCAACAGTTCCTGTTGACTGCTCCTTATCTCCCAACCACCCCCTGCTAGACGTTGGAATGTGGACCTATCTTGTAAGAGCAAATTGTAAAATTGAGCAAAGTTAATCATCTCTAAAGGTCATCTACATTCTCAACTCCTGGAGCCACCGAGTCAACAGGAATCAATCTCTTCTGGTTCTGGTCCTCAGGCACAGGAGAGTAACCTTTGTGAGATGGGATGGATTCATGTGACCTTCCAAGTCAAACAGCAGTTTTTACCTGAGATGAATGCTCTTAAGGTCCTATTTCAAGCGTCAGGCCTCAAACCAGGCAGGTGGTGAACAAATAGAAGTAAAAAATAAGAGAACCTTTAAAGCCTTGCCTTTTGTCCAATAGTGTCCTTTTACATCTGCTCCCCACCCTCATCTACTCCACTCTGTGCTGTACAATAGGCTTCCCAGGCTCCATTGTCCTCTGGCTCTCAGCTAAGTTTGCCCAATGGGAGGTAGGCAGAAGTCTGGAGGACAGGATAAGGAGAAGGTGGAGCGCTTCTGTTGTGGAAGATTCTCTGGAAGCTTCTGAACCCCCTCTGCTTTACAGACCCGCAGTGGCTTCAAGTTCACCAGGTAGACCACCTCCTGGGCTGAGCTTCTCCCTCAGTCCCTCCAGCTCAGGGTCATTACTGATTCTTTCATTGTACCAATATCTGGCTTAACTCACCAGCCTTTGTTTAACTTTCAGCTTTCTTCACATGTTCAGTTATCTGTGCTAAATTTACTGTTGAAAACATCAAGTGATACCTGAGCTAGAATTGTTTCTACTCCTTTAAGACCAGGATCATAATTGTCTATTCCTAAAAGAATGTTCTTAGTCAGATCTAGGTGACATTTGATTTCTAACCATGTCCTGTTTGGGCCATCTTGCTAATTCTCAAATGAATATTTGGTATGCAGCAAATAAGTCAAGATACTTCTGAAATTTTTTGCCTTTTTAAAAAATGACTTCATGAAAGGATTATTGGGCAAAATCTAGCTACTACGTTCATCTAGATGACCACATTTCCTCAATAATAGATGCTATATTAATCTTCAGACATTGATAAGTTGCTTCTTGTCCAAATAAAAGTTGATTCTTTGTAAATAATGTGCTCTTGCCTCAAAATGTCTCTACGGGTATTATTATAAGTATTTGGCACCATAAAGTCTAAACCTTTTATTTTTGTACTTCCTCTCTTCAAAGTGATTAATGACATACTCTACCCTGCCATCTCCCACAAAACAAATTATTTAATGAATGTATATAAGTATTAGCTGTTAGGAACCGACAAAAATTGTGTCCAGACATGCCCATCCCACAGAAATGCACTCTCGTGCTCCCCAACACAGATCTAACAATCGGGTTCCTTCCTTTTGTGGCAGTTGTGATCATCAGTCGAGGTAATCCTGAAAATAAAATTATCAGAATTTTCTGGAGGGTTTCAGTCTTAAGGCAGTGAATTCACTACTCTTCTAACACAGCTGCTCTGCAGGTAATATCTTCACATTGATGATGACAAATGCACAGGCATTGTTTGCAGGCAGAACTGGTTCTTCCTAAGGGTGTTGCCAAATGTATTGATGGGTTCAGGATACCAAAATGAAATTCTGCTATTATAGTATCTCAAAGAAACCGTGTAAGGAAGCTATATGCTGGTCAGAGTATTGAGACAGATGCTATAAAGAAGAGGAAAGGATTTCTTCGAGATGAAGGAAAACTGGAAGGTTGGCCCTGACCTTTCCTGTCAGAGTTGACCTTGGTCTAAGCACTTTACTCTGTGTTGTCTGTTGTCTCATGTGCACTCAGGGTTGCTGAGAGAACCTACCCAAAGTCACTCCCTTCTCTGCTTTGCTCCAACTGGAGGAAACCCTATTCTTTCAGGAATCTTCCTGCAATGGATCTGTAGTTAAATAACAATGGTGGTAGTATTCATCTTTGTCTTGTTTCTGATTAAAAAAAAACAAACAACTGTTATTGTTTTTTTATATCTGGAACACTTCTTATTTTTATTTTTTAAAATTAATTTTTATTAAAAATTTGAATGTTAAAACTTGTTTTTTCTAAAGAAATTCTAATCCTATAAAATAAAGAGGTGATTTGCAAATTGACCATCATATCCTCACACAAGATGGCCACCCCCATGTGGTTAAAGATGACCACCTCATGTGGTCACAAGATGGCCACCACAAGATGGCCGGTAGGGGAGGGCAGTTGCGGGTGATCAGGCTGGCGGGGGAAGACAGTTGTTGGCGACCAGGCCAGCAAGAGAGGGCAGTCAGGAGAGACCAGGCCTGCAGGGGAGGGCAGTTAGAGGCAACCAGGCAGGAAGAGGCAGTTAGGGGCGATCAGGCCAGCATGGAAGAGCAGTTGGGGGGGGGGGCAAAACAATAGGGGAGGGGAGTTGTGGGTGACCAAAGCTGGCAGGGGAGAGCAGTTAGGATAGACCAGACCAGCAGGGAAGGGCAATTGGGGACAAGCAGGCTGGCAGGGGAGCATAGTTAGAGAGGACCAGGCCTGCAGGGGGGGCAGTTGGGAAAGATCAGGCCGGCAGAGGAGTGGTTAGGACGTGATCAGGCTGGCAGCCAGAGGTGGTTAGGGGCAATCAGGAAGGCAGGCAGGCAAGCGGTTGATTGCCAGCACTCCTGGATTGTGACAAGGATGTCCAACTACCAGTTTAGCCTCAATCCAACAGGGTTCAGGCCTAAACCTGCAGTCAGACATCCCCTGAGGGGTTCCACATTGGAGAGGGTTCAGGCTGGGCTGATGAACATCCCACCAGGCCTCTAGTTGTTAGATATTAGGAGACAAGAAAACAATTAAACCTAGAATATATACCACTCTTTTTTTTTATATGTTTATCCTATCTTTTCTGCTGAAATCTACTCAGATAATGCTTTACAATCCAAATAGTAGGTTATTCTATCTCACTTCTTCAGAGATTCCATTGTAAGTTGAATCTCAACTTCCAATAACTAGAGAATTTGATGTCTAAGTTAAAGTAAAATGTCTTGGGAACAACACATGACTGTGTGAATCTCATACTGACACGGGCCATATCAAAAGAATGCACAGGTGTTTCTTTCAGCTGAGCACAGTTAACCTCACAGAGGCTATGGCTTCACTTGGCACTGCCACAAACCATCCTGTTAGGCAGATTAGAAATCAGGTGCTCAAATGTCTTTGTGTCCTAAATATTGTAAGGTTACTGAACCTATGCATCTTTGGCATACATTTAAAAACAAAAGGTACAGTATGTTTAATTATTGTGTTTAAAACGTTTAGCCTGAGGGAGATATCTTGTTTCCCTTTACAGAGGCTGTCAAATAAGCAACCAAGCTCACCCGTGGTGGCCAGTTCAGGTTCACAGTGGCTGTAGTCTCGCCCTGCCCCGCCCTTACTGCTGACCACATTTCACTCAAGATGGAATCACTGCGCACAAGGACAAGGATTTCCTGGAGCGGTGTCACCTCACAATGCACCTGGGAGTGAAGAGCAGCAAGCACAGGACCCCTTGAATGCTTCAGTACCCACTGCTGCAATTATACTTGATGAGATGCCCAATGCATGAAGATTCATGCAAGAATAGGCTTTCCTCTCAGTGGATGGAGTGTTGGCCTCTGGACTGAAGGATCCCAGGTTTGATTCCAGTGAAGGGCACGTACCATAGTTGTGGGCATATCTCTATTGGGGGATGTGCAGGATGTGGCCGATCGATGTTTCTGGCTCTCTGTCTCTCTCTTACTCTCTGTAAAATATCAATAAAATATATTAAAAAAAAAGAATAGGCCTCTTTCCCCTGGCTGCTGGCATGCAGTGGGCTCGCTCCAGCAGCCTGTGCAGCAGTGGCAGCGGTGGCAAGCCCCTGTGCTCCGGTGCCCTTCCTCCTCACCCTCCTTCTTTGGAGAGTTCCTCTGTGCAGCCCAGTGAGGCACCGAGGGAAAGAGGTGGGGGGAGCAAGGTAGGTGGGAAGGACTGAAGAGGTTGAGTGCTCTAGTACATTTCATTTTTCCATTGTGAAAATGGGATGCAACTGGCCCCCTCCCTCATCATCTTCCTCCTCTGCCCTCTGCCTCCTGCCTTCCTGCCCTCCCTCCAAGCCTATCTCCTCTCCTCTCTTGATTTGGTGAGATAGGGAGGAGGGAGATCTGATAATTTGGGTTACTGTGTAGGTGGCCTCTTTCATCTATACAAAACAAAGCTGAGCTGCCTGCTGCTGCCTCCACGGCTGCCAACATCACCCCTTGGCTGGCCCAGGGTTCCCAGGGCGTGCTAACTGTGTACCGAGCAAGTTCCCACCTATCAGCACCCATGAAGCTGCTCCAATGCTAGAGTTTTGTTTACCAGAGCAGTGGGGCAGGGGTGGGGTAGAGGGAGATGCCAGACACTGGGAGCTATGGCCTCAGGCACCAGACAGTTGTCTCTGAGGCTAGGGGCTAGGCCACAGGGATGCTGCAGGGATAGTTGACAAGTGAGGAGTGTGGCAGGGAGGCCCTGAGGAGGCACACTGCCCAGAGGCCTGGAGCATCCAGGGGGCAGGGCCACCTCCATCTTTGTCAGGTTAATTTGCATACTCACTCCTGATTGGCTCTGGGTGTCATGAAGTGATGGACAATTTACATTTTTTTTTCATTAGTATAGATTATTATCCCTCATTGTTAAACACTTACCATGTTATTTATCATGTTATTTTAAATTATATGTTAACATTAGAGAAGCAGTAGATTAAGCAGTCTTACTTTATAGAATAAGGCTATCCAAGGAATTGAGGCCAAACTTTATATATTGAAAACTAGTAGAAGAGAGAAAAAGGTTTTTTCCTATGTCCTGATGCATCACAATCTCATTATAGGTATTTTTCTCAATGCTGAAAAATTGTCTTCATTGTTAAAACTTACAAAGAACAAAATACTCATGACTCAGGTTGCAATTAATAGCTTCTTTTTAGAAAGACCTGAACAACAATTTCACTGACATTGACGTATTTCCTCCCATTTTCATATTACTCACATAATTTACGTTATACTTTATATGTAATGAAAACTAGAAATAAATAGTCATAAACAAACAGAACTATTTGTGTACATACGAATGCCATCTTTTTTGTTTATTTTGTTGTTATTAATACTCACTGGAGGATATATTTCCATTGACTTTTAGGGAGAGTGGAAGAGAGGGAAAGACAGAGAGAAACATCCATGTGAGAGAAACACATCCATTGGTTGCCTCCTGCAGAGCACTTGGTCAGGGCCCAGACAAAGGAAGAACCTACAACTGAGATACCCACTTCTGAATCTAACCTGGGACCCTTTGATCTTCAGGCCTATGCTCTATTCATTGAGCCAAACCAGCTAGGATTGAATGCCATCTTTTTTTAATGGTGCTAATACAAACTTTAATTTACTGAAAGGTAAAATATTAACAGCCTCCAAACAATACTTAACTAAAAATAACAAAATGCAAAAAAAATACACTCCATGCTCTTATAAGACTTAGCCCATTTTATGTTACTACTAATCAGTAAGGAATTTGAGAAAAAAGAAAATTTAAAGACCTTTAAATAAACGGATACTATATTTAACAATTTAAGTGCAGTGACACATACACTGCCATAAATAATTCTTGGAAATAATATTGTGTTTTGATATTATTCAAAATCTTGAACAAAGAACAAGTGTTTTGAGTCAACTATCTGGTATTAATGGGCAAGACTTTAAACCTAACCCTAAACCTAAAAGGAAATCCTAATCTTAATCCTCAATCCTTACTCCAAAACCAACCCTAATCACAAATGTAACCCTAATCCTAAATGCCAGCTCTAACCCTAACAATATATCCCAAAATTAACCCTAAACCTAAAGCTAAAAATTAACCCAAATCCTAACCCTAATCCTAAACCCTAAAATTAATCCTAAATCCTAGTCCTAACTTAAATCCTAACACTAAGTCCTAACCCTATGCCTAAATCTTAAGCCTAACCCTACATTCTAACCCTACATCCTAAGCCTAACCCTAAATCCTAACCCTAAACCCTAACACTAATTCCTAAACTTAACCCTAAATACTAACTCTAACCCTAACCCTAAACCTGAACCCTAAAGCCTCATCATAACTCTAACCTTAAATTCTAATCATAACCCTAATCCTATGCTTAAATCCTAACCCTAATTCTACACCCAATCCTAACCTTACATCCTAAGCCTAACTCTAAACATATCCCTAAATACCAACCCTAACCCTAAATCTTAAAGCTAAATCCTCATCCTAAATCCTAACACTGGCCCTATTCTTAAATACAAAGCCTAACAATTAAGCCTAATCCTAAATCATAACATTAACCCTATTCTTAAAGTCTAACCCTACCTCTAACCTTATCCCTAAATTCTAACCCTAACCCTAACCCTAACCCTAACCTTAAATCCTAACCCTAATCCTAACCCTAACCCTGTCCCGACCCGCGGGTTAAGTCAACGAGGACCCTAGAGGGGGAGTGGGAATGAAAGGGACAAGAGACACAAGGAATGGAGACAAGACAAAGTTCTGATCAAGTCTCATTTATTCAGGAATAGTTCGGGGTATTTATAGGGAGAAGGAGGAAGTTAGCAAAAATTCCTAGCCCTTAAGGTGAAACACCTGGCTTACGGGAAAGAGAGAGGGTTTGGGATAATAGAAACCTAGCCCAAGGTTAGTGCTAACGTGGCTGGAGCTTACTACAAAATGGCTGTCAAGCACAACAAGTTTCCCACATAACCCTAACCCTAACCCTAAATCCTCATCTTTTTTAAAAAAATATATTTTATTGATTTTTTACAGAGAGGAAGGGAGAAAGATAGAAAGTCAGAAACATCAATGAGAGAGAGAGATCGATCAGCCGCCTCCTGCATGCCCCACAGTGAAGATGTGCCCGCAACCAAGGTACATGGCCCCAACCGGAATCGAACCTGGGACCTTTCAGTCCGCAGGCCGATGCTCTATCCACTGAGCCAAACTGGTCTCGGCTAAATCCTCATCTTAAATCCTCACTCTAATCTTAAATCCTCACCCTAAATCCTAATTGCAACCCTGAATTTTAACCCTAACCCTAACCCTAAATCGTGACCCTAACCACAACCTTAACTCTAACCCTAATTTAAATCCTAACTCTAACCCTTAGCCTAAATCCTAACCCTAACCCTAAATCCTAACCTTAATCCCTAACCCTAACCCCAAATTCTAACTTTAATCCTAATTGCAACCCTAAATTTTAACCCTAACCCTAACTTTAGATCCTAAGCCTAACCATAACCCTAACCTTAGCACTAGCCCTAATGCTAATCCTAAATCCTAACCCTAACTTTAAATCCTAACATTAACGGTAACCCTAACTCAAACCCGAACCCTAAATCCTACCTCTAACCCTAACTGAAACCCTAAATTTTAACCCTAACCCTAACTTTAAATCCTAACCCTAACACTAACCCTAACCCTAATCCTAACCTTAAATCCTAACTCTAACCCTAGCCATAACCCTAACCTTAGTGCTAGCCCTAATGCTAACCCTAAATCCTAACCCTAACCTTAAATCCTAGCTCTAACCTTAGTCCCTAAATTCTAACACTAACTCTAACTCTAACCTTAAATCCTAACCCTAATCTTAGCACTAGCCTTAACCCTAAATCCTAATCCTAACCTTAAATCCTAACTCTAACCTTATCCCTAAATTCTAACACTAACCCTAACCCTATCCTTAAATCCTAACCCTAACCCTAATTCTAACCTTAAATCCTAACCCTAACTCTAGCCATAGCCCTAACCCTAATCCTAACCCTCACCCTGAAATCTAACCCTAATTCCTAAACCCTAACCCTAACCCTATGCTATCTCCATTGCACTAAAAATATTTTTAAATTTAAAAGTATCACATACATTTAACATTTTGAATAATATTATTTCTTCAAAAGTGCTTTTTCCTCTTTCCTGTGATCCAACTCTGGTTTGCCACTCCTTCAAGGATTATGCTTAGTCAAGTCTTTTTCTTCCCTTCCTCATTTTATGAGGCTCGGTAATTTTCAAACTGTTAGTGGGACCCCTAGCTTCAAGGAGATGCACTGGGAAAAACACCAATTTGGGGGGAAATATCCTAATATATAAAAACCTACGGTGTGCAACGACTGACGAAGGCTCAACTGAACACTGGAAGTCAGTCCTGCAGTCAGTGCTGGTGCCACTGACTGCCACTGGTGCAGGTGCAACAACCCAGCACTGACTGCTGAGGGGACTGCAAATCAGGTCCAGAGAGAGGCCCAAGAGAGAGGCAGATCTGCAGCCTCTGTGGCAGCTGTTGATTAGCTATTGCCTCTCTCTTTCTCTCTAGGCTTCATTAGCAGCCACACCTCTGTTTCTCTCTGGGCCTCTGCAAGGGCTACTCATCAGCTCTGCCTCTCTGATCAGGCCCAGAGATAGGCCTGGAGATGCTGACTGGCATAGAAACTGACCAATCAGAACCAAATCTGAAGAACCAAATTGGCCGGCAGGGGAGAGCAGTTGGGGGCAAGATCAGGCCTGCAGGGGAGGGCAGTAGAGAGCAGGAAAGGGTCTTTGGGGGCGAGTTCAGGTTGGCAGGGGAGGGCAGTTAGGGGTAATCAGACAGGCAGGCAGAAGCAGTGAGGGGGATAGAAGGGGACCCCCCAACTGCCCGTTTAGGCCCAATCCCAGTATGTCCCTCTCTACCCACCACCAACTGTCTTCCCCTAGTCTAATTAGCATATTACACTTTTATTAGTATAGATAGAGGCCTGATGCATGGGCAGGGGATGACTGATCTTCCCTGAAGGGGGCTCTGGAGGTTCCCTGGGGGGTGGTGCCAGCCTGGGCTGAGGGCTGTTTGCAGGCTGGCCACACCACTATTGGGGTGAGGGTCCCTGCTAGGTGTATGGCTGGCCTGGGCAAGGGGCTGAAGGCCATTGGGGGACAGTTTGCAGGTGGCCAAACCCCAAGCTTTGTCCAGAAAGACATTTGGAGGGTCTCTGGCAGGTATCCCAGTTTAATTAGCATATTAGTCTTTTATTAGTATAGACTAGAGGCCCAGTGAATGAAATTCATGCACGGGAGAGGACTGTTCCTCAGCCCAGCCTGCACCCTCTCCAATCTGGGACCACTTGAGGGATGTCCAACTGCCTGTTTAGGCCCAATCCCAGTATGCCCACCTCCAACCCCCCAACCCTCACACACAATTGCCCTCCCCTGCAGATCCGTCATTCGGACATCCCTCTCACAATCCAGGACTGCTGGCTCCCCACTGCATGCCTGCCTATGTCTGATTGCCTCTAACTGCTTCTGCCTGCCAGCTGATCACCCCCTAACCACTCCCCTGCCAGGCTGACTGATGCCTAACTGCTCCCTGACTGGCCTGATTGCCTCTAACTGCCCTCCCCTGCAGGCCTGGTCTTCCCCAACTGCCTTCCCCTGCTGGCTTGGTCAAACCCAACTGCCCTCCCCTGTTGGCTTGATTGTTCCTAACCACCTTTGCCTTGGCCCCACATCTGGGACCCAGGATTCTTTCCTCTAGATGACCACAGGTACCTGGGATTTGGGCTTCCCTCCCTCGGGTCAGCCATAGGTGCTCAGGCCAGCTGCAGCCACAAATGATGGCATCTGGGACATTGAGGTGGGTGGCTTTTCTGTCTCCTGGGCCACAGCCAGCCCCAGGTACTGGTGCCTGGGACTGTGGAGTGGGCAGCTTCTCTGTCTACCAGGCTGTAGCCAGCCGCAGTTGCCCCAATTGCCCTCTCCCACCTCTTACTGCCTTTCCCTGCTGGCCTGGTTGCCCCCAAGAGCCTCCCCGCCCCTGCCAGCCTGGTCATCCCTCACAGCCCCCTGCCAGTCTGGTCACTCCATGCAGCCTGGTGTTCAGTTGTTTGGTCATCTCTCACTAACCCCCCTGCCAGCCTGTTTTACCCACACAGTCTGCTTGTTCAGTCTTTTGGTCATCCCACAGGCCGGCTCTGGGCGGCTGGGGGCCATGGGAACTGGGGGAATCCAGTGGCAGGTGTGAAAAGCGGCTGGACCTGCCTAGGGGCAGGCCCGTCTGTGCTGCATGGCTGCCACACCAGTGGGGCTGAGGGGACTGGGTGCTGCCATCTTGTGGCTGTAGGCACCACCATCTCTGAGGGTGTAGCAGTCAATTAGCATATTCACTCTTTATTAGATATGATTACTAGCAATTATGCATAATACATATTGACTTCTTCATAATAAATCAGTGTCCAAACCATATTCATATATGTGGGAGCAAATACACATGGATCATGTTTATAAGATTTTTTAATTTTAAAGTCTCTTCTCATGGATTTTTCATACCTGGCTTATTTGCTAATTTCATCATTCTATGGGAAAACTAATATTCATCTATATGGAGCTTGACACAACCATCTGGCAAAATAACTAAATCAAGAACCACCTCTGGGAATACTTTCGATAAGAATTATTTCCTAGAAAGATGTAATGTTATTCAATTGGCCTTGTACATTTTGCATGTGATATTGTGATATTAAATTCCAAAACATTGTTAACACACACTATCACCTTCTGTCTAATCCTTTCTAATAAAACAGTAA